>JARPMJ010002060.1:0-82500 GCA_033366665.1 Phoxinus dragarum
ATGGAAACTATCATACATAAACCATAATTAAACTATCTAATAATCAATTAAAAAAGGAATTTTAAAGCTGTATGGTATTACGCTGTAGCCACATTGGACAAGCGGTTTGGAAAATGGATGGATGGATGATTCAGGTGTGGCGCCATCTTCTGGTCACACACGGTAATTCATTCGACGCCTGACTCTCACAGTGCACTATGGGGATTATCTAGCCATTGAGCCTACACCAATTGTACACTCGTTGTTGCTGTGCATTGTGGGATTGAATGAGTGCACTCAGTGATGTCCACTATGGTTTCAGACACCACTACAAATGGCTGTCCCCTCAAAAAGTGTCCTATTTAAGGGTATAGGGGGTGATTTCGGACACAGCCATGCACACCCATCTTGAGACAACCCAGAGCAGCTGACTGTGTACGTCTGCATTAAAAGTCCCCAGAAACCCTTGACATGAGACCTTCTACCCTACTACACAAACTTTCCAGTCCACTGTTAGCTTTTGGATAGACAGTCGGCTCCTAAATACTGTGGAGTGTTTTTCTTAGGACAGATATCTAGCATAAGAGCCAGGACACAGAAAAATACCAGTCATCTCGCTGGACTGTTTATCTTCTGACTCCACTGATCTTCTCTGCCTCCCTCAAATTCTCGACCTCCCAGAGATAGCGAATAGAGCTAGAGGAACACTGACTATATATCACAACTGAGGCATTTTCTCACAGTTTTCCCATTTCCCGTCTGTAATGTGGGAAGACCCATTGGGCCATTTCTCACAGGTGCAAAACTGAACATACGATTCTGTAATTTCCTTAATTTCGTGATACTTGAGCTTCAGTAATTTTTTAGGGAAATTACAGCAGTGACATATTTTGGCTTGAGGACTACAAAAAGCATTTTGCAAAGGAATGTTTGTTTTGTATTCATTTCTCTCGAAAGTATATTAGAGGACATCATGAGAGGGAGTATCTAAAACCTCAATAAAATCCAATAAGCCTTACATGTATTCCTAAGTTGTCCAGAGCTCCATCCAACAATCACCACCAATATGCAGTGACCCCAAAAATATTGACTTAAATTTTTTTTACTTAAATAAGGATAAATGAAGTCAGTTCCCCTCAAGGTCACACAGGTGCCCTAGCAGAGAACATTTACATGAACAATATTTAAGGGTAACAATTGTTAAAAGTTAAAATTGACATTCTGTATGTAACTAACTCTCATTAAAGTACTAGTTGACTGTTCATTTGTAGACTTTTCGGTTAGGTTACTTAAGGCAAGGGGAGCATCAAAATAAACAGTTATCAGATATTAGGCAGTCAGCCTACTAATTGTTACAAATTACCACTGGAGGCAAGCTAGTTAGGAGACCAAATGTAACTTTACTTAACAAACATAAAACAAAAGGCATGACATCTCAGAACAAGAACCTGGACAATAAATATTCAATACTAGACAAAGACACATGGCAAACATGAGGCCTTAAATACACTAATTACAAGACAAGGAACACTCGTGAACAATAATCAGACGATTAACAAATGACAAGACACATGGCAGGATCACAAGACAAACAGGGAATCGCATGAAAGACAAAGAAACAAAACCCAAACCGTGACTCTAATACTCTAATGAGAGTTAGTTGACATGTGGTTACAAAAAAAAAGAAGAGTGTCTGACAAAAATGGGGGGTGTTTTCCTAAAATTGTCAATATTTGGTCGAATGAAAAAGCATTCTTTCAAAGCAATTTTTAAGAATCGTAATATAGCGGAATGAACATTAACTTTCTGGAATCAGTGTGTTTCCAAGAAGCTTATTTATAAGCGGAACCGTGTCACTGATACCGGGAGGTAAGGTTACTTTCAAAGTGCTGTTTTTTTTAATTAGTAATTTTACGTAACTTGAGCAATCTGGAAAAGTCCCTGGAAAAGAAAAACGATTAAATGTGTGTGAAGGAGGTTGAGGCATAAAGTCATTTATATTTCACTAGAATTGCTGCTTGCTTATATCCATACTGCACACAAGAGGAATCAATGCATTTGTTCACATATCTCTTGCAATGTACAGTATCAGTCATACGTAAATACTAGTAAATATCATAAATACAAAACAAATAAGGAAAATACATATTTCTACACTGTGTAATCTTTGTGGGATTACATTTTTTGACTTAAAAATATGACTTGTTTATTACACATGGGTTAATTAATAATAATATTAAAAATATGTATGTATAATTATAGTACTAAACTTAATTTAAGTAGGCCTAATAGTATTATATAATAGTATCATAAGTAGTATTAAACTATAAAACAAAGTTAAAGCATTAAGGCAGAACATTTTGTACAGTAATGCAACCATTTTTCCCAAGATAATCTCTCAAAATAACTCTAACAGAGTGGTCTCATATATATAAGTAATGATCAAATTAATATGCAAACAACCATAACTTCAAGTGTTTGCTAATTTTTTTCCCTGCTCCTTTCCTTTTTATTCATACGGACTTATATATTTATTTTAGTTTTTGAGATGAAGAAAACAATAATTATACTTAATCTCAGAGGACTTAACTGTCTGAAAACGACAATCATTAATTATTAATATAACCCTAAGTGCTTGCTTAATTAGTTGTGCTTTACTTTCTTTTTTTATTTACGTAATTGAATTAGGGAAAACAACTATTTAATCATATTTAAGGACTTCGTTTGAGCGAGTCTCAGAAATAGCAATGTTTTTATGAAGCTATTCATTTCCCCCTGCGCTAGAATCTCCTCTAATCCCTCTTTCTCTCTCTCTTCTCGTTCCTGCTCTCCGTCAAACACACAATAGATCTCCTCAGCATTAGTCCGTTTGATGTCTGCCATGAAAAGGGAAGCCATCGCCCCTGTGTCACTCTTCTCCGTCCTTTATTCTCTTGTTTTGACTTATTTATTCCAGGCGTCTCAGTCATCACTCTCTCTTTGAGCCGTCCCCCCGGTGCCCTTTCCCGAACGGAGCTCGCGGTGTTCAATCAGCACTTCCCACTCACTGGGACCGTCCGGTTCTCACGTGCCCGGGCCCGAGCGGGCTGGCGCGAGTGCACATATACTCTGTGATATTATTATTACACAGATGGCAGTGAGAACTTCCCTCCACATTGTCAGGGGAGGAATTCACCATGAAGGAATTGCGCCCGCTGATAGTGTTGTTTATTTGCATATTTCTGTCTGCATTGTTTTCGCACCTGATCCACTAAAGGAATTACACGACTGCAAGTAACAGCCCACAACTCATGGGTTTTGAGCACTAAGTGGTGGAGGATGTAGCAGATATTCGTTCTGGCATACTTTTACTGGGACTGGACTGCATTACTACCGTCGAATCGCATGAATTGTCTATTTAACTCTTTCCCTGACGGAAATTTCCGGCTTTCCGTGATTTCACTGTTATACGGTAGGGGGGCGCTATTACGCATCTTCTGAAAGAGTAGATCAAAACACAGGCGAAGAAGAAGCCAAAAACAAGCGATATCATAATGTAAAATAACGTAATCATCAACATCAACAATCAAAACTGCCTGAATGAAATGTCGACCCAGGACGAGCTGACTGTGACGATTTGGGTGTGTTGATGAACTCTGGGCTCGATTTACTCAATCTATGTTTTGATTATCGTTCTGAATCCGATCTAGATAGTATTTGACAAAAATAAGTTTTTCTCAGATTTTTCTCAAAATTTAGCTTAAAATTTTTTTTTTACTTACCCACATTCAAGTGATGTATGTGCTTTCTATTGATAAAAAGAATGTTCAGATATTCATACAACAACATATTCTGGGGGCCATGACAATTTTGTGAAAATTGTAAAAAATGCTGGCGGTGGTTGGCAACTTAAATTCCCCGCTGGCAGGGAAAGACTTAAATTGCAGAGCTGTTCTCCATCATTACTGCTGTTAATAAATTACTGTATGGTCATAAGATGCAGGCCACATATCAAATACAGGGCTGGGCGATATATACAGATAGATATGAATAACTGGTAGAAATATGTGAACCGGTAGATAAATAGTTGAATTATGAAATTAAATTGTGCTGCCTAATTGGACTTGAATGGTTAAACTGTAAAAAAAATAATATGATCAGTAAGTTATGACAACACATGTTTTTTCATTGCTTTAACTCACAATTTTAAGTCAGTTGAATGTAATTTTAAGTTGAAATGACTTAAACATCCAAGTTGATTGTACTTAAAAATTGAAGGCAGCAACTTTTGAGGATATCCTTATACTGCAAAAAGGACATTCATGTCTTAACATAAACACTTGAGAAAGAAAGGGCATCTGTATCAGTTCGTTCGGTTCTTAAAGTGACAGCAGCCTAAAACATTTCTGTCATCCAAAGTAATTCATATGTGAAGTTCACCTCATGTTTTCTCTTTTAAGCCTAAATTTATGGTCAGATGAAAATCCAAAATATCACATAGCCTCCTGGAAACATGTACTGTATATAAATTATATTATTTAAAACATTGATTTATTTGTTCATATCCAGATGCATAAGGTCTTTGCAAATAAATAAATAAATAAATAAAAATGCTTTCATAACTCCGTGTTTACATAAGTGTGCCAAACATCTCATTCATCTTCTGACGGCACTCCTCTGGGAACACCAGAAGAACATTTCCTTGAATATGAAGTCATCATGATATGTCAACATTTCTGTTGAGAACAAATGCCAACCCGATCACACTAAATGCGTCTACAGCACGCAGTGTGTTTATCGTGTAATTTATTCGTGGAAAATGAGTTTTTACATGCATAGGATACGCATGGGTAGGTTAGGTTTAGTAGTGGTGTGTGGTGCGTGGTGCGTGTGTATTATATATGTTTGGGTTAGTGGTGTGGGGTGTGTGTATAACACACAATGAAGTGCGTATCAAATGCACGCGAAAACTGCGAATCATATGCACGTAAAAACTCATTTTCGTGTATAAATTGCACGATAAACACACTGCGTGCTATAGAGACGCATTTACGTGAGAACAGGGTGCATATGCATATGCATCTATCACACACTAAAACACACACTCACAAACAGAATGCAACTTTGCTTTCTTTGATTCTTTGCTAAAATTGTTTAAAAACCCCCCTGATATGCCTATGTCTTAAAAGGTCAGCGGTATGCTTCACATTGACAGTCTGGAGCTGGTGTTATTATTATTCTGCACTGCAACTCTCTGCGTTCACAAAATACACTCCTATCAAAACTAACTTGCAAAAAACGGTAACAGCACCAGATGGTGCAGTTTGCTAAATGCAAAAGCGCCACATATTAAGAAAATCTTCACTGTTTACACCACTGACAGACACTGTTTATCATAGTAAACAGCTGTCAGATAGGCCCACACTCTCAGTCGCCAGCAGACACGTGGCGGCACATTGAGTTTGGTGGGGCCGTGACAGATGGATTCACGGAAATGGCAGAAATGCTTTGCCATTCGGCAACGAAATGTGTTCTGTGTGGAAAATGACTTATAGTTCATTCATTCAGAAAAAGAACGTGGAGCACACAAGAAATTCTTTTGGAAATGTTTTTTATCCATACAGTTAAAGTCCAATATTTAGTTGTTTTGGACCCAATTGACTTTCATTGTAATGACAAAAAACAGATTTTTTTATACTCTATATAAAAAATATAGAGACTATCCTCTTTTGTTTTCCACATGAGAAAGAAGGTTACGAAACATGCTAGTGAGCTGGTACAAAACAACAAAACATTGGACCCTGACTTTCATTGTACGGACAATAAAACAAAACATAGGTATTTAAAAAAAAAAAAAAAAAAAACTTTTTTTTCCGAATGAAAAAGAAAGATATGAAACATGTTTGTAAGCCACTCCAAAACAACAAAACATTGGACCCCACTGACTTTCATTGTATGGACAAAACATATTTAGAAATACATTTTTCGACATAAAATATTGGACCCCATTGACTTATTGTACGGACAAAACAAAACAGATATTTTTCACAATATCTTCTTTTGTTTTCTACATGAGAAAGAAGGTTTCGAAACATGCTAGTGAGCTGGTACAAAAAAAACAAAACATTGGACCCCCATTGACTTGTACAGAGGTATTTTTCAAAATGTATTATTTTTTTTTTTTCATATGAAAAAGAAAGATATAAAAACATGTTTGTAAGCCACTCAAAAACAACAAAACATTGGGCCCCACTGACTTTCATTGTATGGACAAAACATATTTAGAAATATATTTTTCAACATAAAACATTGGACCCCATTGACTTATTGTACGGACCAAAACAAAACAGGTATTTTTCCAAATATCTTCTTTTGTTTTCTACATTATGAAACATGCTAGTGCGCTTTTGTGTCCATTGTTGCCTCAAACAAAGCCTAAAACAAATAGCATACAATGGCCTCCATTATACTCCTCGAACGCCACTCCCCAAAGAGCAAGAAATAGTTTTAAAAGCCCAATGACATTTTTCATTTGCTGCATCAGTTTGGTTTTAAAGGAACACTCCCACTTTTTTTTTTTTTGGAAATAGGCTCATTTTCCAACATCTCCCCTAGAGTTAAACAGTTTTTACCGTTTTCGAATCCATTCAGCCGATCTCCGGGTCTGGCGGTAGCACTTTTAGCATAGCTTAGCATAGATCATTGAATCTGATTAGACCGTTAGTAGTTACTCTTCTGTAGTTACATCGTGTACTAAGACCGACAGAAAATGAAAAGTTGTGATTTTCTAGGCCGATATGACTAGGAACTATCCTCTCATTCCTGCGTAATAATCAAAGAACTGCTGCCGTACAGCAGCGCAATGATATTACACAGCGCCTGAAAATAGTCCCCAGCTCGGAAACTTCCAACGTGACCGGCACTAAGTGTGTAATATCATTGCGCTGCTGGTACGGCAGCAGTTCCCTGATTATTACACAGGAATGAGAGGATAGTTCCTAGTCATATTGATCTAGAAAATCGCAACTTTTCATTTTCTGTCGGTCTTAGTACACGATGTAACTACAGAAGAGTCAAGGTTTAAATAGGAAAAATATCGAAACTCTTTGGTGATTTTTTTTTGAGAGAGATGCTAACGGTCTAATCAGATTCAGTGATCTATGCTAAGCTACGCTAAAAGTGATACCGCCAGACCCGGAGATCGGCTGAATGGATTCGAAAACGGTAAACTGTTTAACTCTAGGGGAGATGTTGGAAAATGAGCCTATTTCCAAAAAAAGTGGAGTATTCCTTTAAAGCAGTTAAGCAAACAAGGACCCACCAATCATAAACACACACATCCCTCCATCGCTCAAAATTGCGCTGCTGGTACGGCGCAGCAGTTCCTTGATTATTACGCAGGAATGAGAGAGTAGTTCCTAGTCCTATTGATCTAGAAAATCGCAACTTTTCATTTTCTGTCGGTCTTAGTACACGATGTAACTACAGATGAGTCAAGGTTTAAATAGGAAAAATTTCGAAACTCTTTGATCATTTTTTTTGAGAGAGATGCTAACAGATTCAATGATCTTTGCTAAGCTATGCTAAAAGTGCCACCGCCAGACACGGAGATCGGCTGAATGGATTCGAAAACGGTAAAACTCAACTGTTTAACTCTAGGGGAGATGGAAAATGAGCCTAATTTCCAAAAAAAAAAAAAAAAAGTGTTCCTCTAATGCCTTCAGTGAGTTTTGGATCTAGCATGGCGTGCGTACAGAAACGCCGCAGGCTTACGCGGGACTGTTATAAAAGTTAGCGTTCTCACACCGGCCTGTAATGGTACACCGTGTCTCGGAGTAGATTGTGCTGTTTTTATTGGAGGAAATATCTGGACGTCTGGATTAATTCCAGCTCGTGTGAAGTGTGGCTGGCACACGGAGACTTCCCGGCTCTCTGCAATGGGAACGAAAGGTTGGGGTCGTGCAACTCCACAAAGATAATAGAAATATATGAGTTTCCTCATACTCATACTCCACACCCTCAGTCACGAAGCAGTCGTTGGCAAATCTATTGAAGGATCTGCTCATCGACTCCTACCAACGTCCCTTAACTGACTCCACATGGCACTGTTTGTTTTGAAAATCCATCTCGCGTTTTGAAACGATCAGATTAGATTCAATTTAGCCGTACTTGTTTGATTTAGCGAGCAATGACAAGGTTAAAAGGGCTGTGCTGACATCTGAGGTCAAGGTGGGCTCGGGTGCAAATACTTTCAGTGAAATGAACTCCTCACAAACAACTGCAGCCGTTCAGCAGAGAGGACCTCAACGTGTGTCTGCTTCAAATCGGTTTTAAATAGCGCCTGGCAATATAATATAATCGTCTTGGGGCCGTAGTCAATGTGGAGATCAGTGTATCGAGTGTGAGGGTGTTTTTACACACTGGAAGCATCAAAGTGCTGTACACTATGATATAATACAGGACACACACACTATATTAACTACTTTGATTCATATGCCTGAGAAATTTCGAGGCTTTAAAACCTGCAACATCAGGGAACATCCTGATATATAATGGCGAATTATTGCACAGGTGCGGAGAAATATCACTGAAATCATAATGCACTCAATATTTAACACTATTTTTCATTGTCAGAGTAAATAAATAAAAAATCGTGACTTTAGTTCACACAAATGTGACTTTATATAACTTTATTTAACAGTTATCTCATAATTGTGTATTTTTCTTAATTGCAGATGAATTGTGAATATGTGAATTGTTGTGATTTTCATATCTCACAACTGTGATTTTTAATATTAATTGCGATTATATATCTCACAAAAATTGCAACTTCATATCCTTGTTTATTCATATTTGTGACTTTAAGTAATTGTGACTTTATATTTCACTTTATATGTTTCTGCGAATGAGCCGTCTCATAATTGTTACTTATAAATTACAGTGATTGTTATTTTATAATTGGAATTATTTCTTGAATGTTTTGTAATTATGACTTCATATCTCATAATTGTACCTTCATTTTTCTTTATTTTATATACACAATTATATACAGTTTATATACACAAACTGTCAATTTACATCTCATAATTGCAACTTTATTTCATTTATCTCATAATGGTGTAATTTCCTAATTGCGCCTTTATAATTCTATATTTTAAATTTATATCTGATAATTGCAATTTTATATCTCACAAAACGTAATAATCTACACATTTATTTCTATTTGTGACGTTTTAAAGTAATTGTGTTGTGTCTTTATTTTTCTTTATTTCTTCAAATTGTGAATTTATATCTCATAATTGTGACTTATAAATTACTACGATTTTAATTCTATAACTGGAACTTTATTTATCTGCTATGTTTTGTAATTGTGACTGTTTCTCTTATTTGCAACTTTATTTTTTCTAATTGTGAATTTATATCTCGTAATTTTCACCTCATATCTTATAATTTTGATTTTATTTATCATAACTGTGACTTTTTTAATTAGTAATTAAGTAAAAAATAATCCTGTAAAAAAACGGTAAACTACCGGAAGCTGTGGTTGCCAGCATCATGCCGTAAAAATACGGTATGTTATAAAAATGTTGAATATTGATGTTTGCAACAGATTCACACACACTAAAAGAAACTACTTTATTTATTTTATATTTTACTTTTTCTAACTTTATAGTTATATAATAATATTACAGTTTTTACAATGGCGGGGCCCTAGAAAATCACTTCCACAAAAATATAATAAATGAAAAGCAGAATTCGATTGTGATTAGATGGCTCGGACTGAGGCTCTGACAGGGAATTATGGGATTGCTTTATGATAACACAAAAACACGAGCAGGATCCCGAGGGCCACATGAATCTCTCACTTCAAATGTAAACTTGGAAGTTGTGTGTTTGTCTTTCTTTTCCTTTCCAAAACAAGTGGGATATAGATTTCCTTACCTCACGAGTCTTTAACACACCTGACAAGAAGTCCGATTTTAATATGTTATATATTTAATATCAAAAAAATATCCCAGCCCAAGAACAACAGGATAATTTTGGCCTCCACAGACGAGAGACTTTGACTTGTGGCCCGGACTGGAAGCGGAGAGGAAATATTTCATCTCTCTCTCTCTCTCTCTCTCTCTCTCTCTCTCTCTCTCCTCTCTCTCTCTCTCTCTCTCCTCTCTCTCCTCTCTCTCTCTCTCTCTCGCTCTCTCTCTCTCTCTCTCTCTCTCTCTTCGAAGATTGCTTTTATACAGCCCTCAATCTCTCTCTCTCTCTCTCTCTCTCTCTCTCTCTCTCTCTCTCTCTCTCTCTCTCTCCCTCTCTCTCTCTCTTCTTAAAGACTGCTACAAAACTACAATTGCATTACAAGTTTGGGATTTCCGCCTCTTTCTGAAATCCGTGATTTGCTGTAATTTGTGGCTTTATCTCCTGCTAAAACATGCACAATGGCACTGGATATAATGGCCACATTGATAGCGTTTGAGATTAGGACTGGCCCATTACATTCATGAATGCTTTAATGATTTGGCAAGCGCCGCCGTGTCTTGACTTCTGTCTGAGGAACGTTTGGACCTGAACCCCAATCTAGAATCATACAGATCTCAACTGAATATTGGCTTTCTATACCAGAGAGCCGTCCTGGTGGACATATGCAGAGGTTTATATGTGGATCTGTAGGGGGCGCTGCAGTATTTCTAATCGCCAATGCTGTCTAGTTTAAGTTGAAATACCTGATAAATGCAGACTCACTGTTATGAGCAGGGTTAGTGCATGCAGGAATCATTTTAAAGGAAAAAACTTTTGGATTTTAGGTCTTTTTTGATTTGTAGAAAAAAATATTAAAAACAGAAATTAGGCCTTTAAAGACTGCGATCCACTGTTATTTCAGTATCTTTGAGGTGCTATTTTTTGTTTTATTAATAATAATATTTAGTTTTTTTTTTTTTTTTTTTTTTTAGTTATAAGCATTTTAAAAGTTTTTTTTTTTTTTTTTTAAATTTGTCTGGATATACTATTGGAGTTTTTAATAACATTTTGAATTAGCTTTTATTTTATGTTCTTTTTCAGTTTAATTTTAGTTAAAGTTTGTCATTTTGTTGAGTTTTTGTAAGTTTAATACGTAAAAAAATTATAATAAATATATATATATATATATATATATTATATATATTTTTTTTTTTTTACGTATTAAACTGACAAAAACACAACAATCTGAAAAACTTTAACTAAAATGAAACTGAAACAGAACATATAAAATATATAAATATATAGTTTTTATTTCATGTTTAGTTTTAGTTATTTTAGTAGGCTCTATCAATTTTGACTAAATGAAAATGAGAAATGTTGCTTCGGCAGCTGAAGTGAAATAATTTTTTGTTTTATATTTTATTTTATTTCAGGTTCATGTATATTTTATTTCAAGCAACAACAAAAATTTTTTTTTGGTTTTAGTTTTAGTTTCAGTTAACTATCATAACAAGCTTTTATTAATTATTGTTTAGATATAGTTAAATAGTTATTTTAGTACATCAAGTTGAGAAATTTTGCCTTGGCAACTATCAGAAATAAAATAAGTTTAAGTGTGTTTACATTTTAATCTAATTCAGTTAAACTTTATTTCAAGTGACAAAAGTTATGGGTAACACCATTGTTAACAAATGAAACCTTATTTAAAAGTGTTAGTTAATGCATTATTTAACATTAACTTGCATGTTATACAGCTGTGTTTATGTTAGTTAATAAAAATATTGGTAACTTACATTCATGGTTTGTTCATGTTAGTTCAGTGCATTAACTGTACAACTTTTTCATTTTTTATTTTTTTAATTAACAATTGAACATTAATATTAATACATGCTGTAGAAGTATTGTTTAACTTTAGTGCACTACTGTAGTTAACAAATGAAACCTTATTGTAAAGTGTTACCATTTTATTTATGGGTTACGTTTTAGTTATCTGTAATAACCCTGTTGCGATCACACTACGATGTTACTTATTCGTACCTCAAATAGCAAACTTTGAAACTTTATGCCCAGTTAACCCTGTGAATAATCGTCCCAGCATAGTCTACTTTTAATTTAATTAACATTTATGAGATCGTTTAATGTGTAATGTTCTTATTAATGGACATGGATAGTTAAATTCTGTCTCTCATATATTGCATAATGAATGGGGGAGATCAGTAGGTCATTTAGGAATGAGAGATGGTGGGACAGAATTATTCACGCGCATGTGAGCGCTAGCAGAGACGAGTGATTAGAAACGTGGATGGATGCCCAGATAAATGTTGGTTGAGCCATTATTCAGACTCGCAGGAATGCCGCGAAAGGTGTCGGAGTGAAATTAACACGTCGCACCTTCATAAATACAGTAATTGGCTCGGTGGTGTAATTATCAGGCCTTGAAATGCACAGAATCGGAAAGTTCTACACATCCAGCCACATGTGTTTGTTTATTAAATGTTTCTGATTAATAAAACCAGTTGGCGTCTGACTCGACAGTGATGTAACCGATTACATCACTATTTAACCTTCCAACAAACAAAAACACTATGTTTGAGAGTAGTTTTGAACTTGTTAAGTTTATTATGTTTCTGTATAATGAGTTGGCTACACATTTTACATTTAAAAGCACTGAAAAAAGGTGATTTTGAATTGATTTAATTTTTTTATTTGAAGTGATTGCGTCAGTTGAAAACATTTGCATTTAGATATTTATTTTAAGTTATAGGCTATGTGTATTGTGTTTGGGATTTAATCCTTTTAAACGTTTGAAAAAGTTTTTAGAATTAAGTACTTAAATTGACTAAAAATCTACATTTTGTGTTAATTTAACTTGATCTAGTATCCATCAAATGTTATTCATGTTTAATCCACGTAGATAAACAAAATATATTAAATATAACTATCCACTCACACATTTTTTAATAATCGTTCTAAATATTAAAAAAATAGCAGAGTTCACACAACTATAACAATGTCACAGAGGAACGATATGGTTGGAATCAGCTGATGAACGATAAAAACATTGACAGCCAATCAGAATCCACCCTGCTTTAAAGCGCGCGCATTTAAAGCGACAGACAATCACACATAGTATCAACAGAATATTCTTATCCTCTGCTGTGTGGATGTTATCGTTGGTTATCTTTATAGTTTTTTATTTAAATATACTGCAACTTCCTCAGAGACTTTCCACACAGTTTTCTCAATTCTAATGTCATAACAAACTTTGCTTTAAAAAAAAAGGCCCTGATTAATTGAAATAACTTAGTATTTGTTGAGTAGCACAAGAGAGAGAGGATTCAATAAAAACTCAATGGTTCAAATTATTATTTTTTTAACTATGAAAAAGGGGGATACAATCTCCGGATTCTGTCTGGCCATCTTTGTTGCGAATTGGATTGTTTCTTGCACATGCAGTGTATTTTCTAGCCTTCTCAATATCTAGTCATCTCTAACCAGAATATGGAGTGAATTTAAAAACCAGCATTAGTAAGGAAAGCACTTATCTTATACACAAACCACCCGCACTTCAGCTTAAACACTTGAATCAAATCACTGTCATTATTTTCAGGGCAAACACGCCTCATTTCTATGCAAATTAGGTTTATTCACAAAAGTGGTCTCTACCTCCAATTAATGTTATTATGCTATTACCTTCTGCAGAAAAGCAGACAGTAAACAGAGTTTTATTAAAAAGAGCATTAGCAGTAATTCATAAAATGATGGAAAATAGTGTCATAATGGCATACATAAAGATGTGCTGTGCAGTCAAGCTTATTCAGGCATTTAAAGTGATAGTTCACCAACAAATGATCATTCTTTCATTTACTATGTCGTTCCAAACCTAAAATACTTTTGTTCATCTTCGAAACACAAATTAAGATATTTTAAATAAGATCCTGTCCCTCCACTGACACCTTGACGCTTCAAAAAGTTCATATGAATTGAACAGTTTAGTACACATTTTTTGAAGAGACAGGATCCCTTTTTTAGGCTTTTATTCACATATAAACTTGACCAGCGAACATATAGAGAAGCTCAACCGTGTGCTGCGTAACACGAGAATGAACCTCATTGGTTCTTGCTGAAGCTCAAACGTGCTGCGTAACACGAGAATGAACCTCATTGGTTCTTGCTGAAGCTCAAACGTGCTGCGTAATATGAGAATGAACCTCATTGGTTCTTGCTGAAGCTCAAACGTGCTGCGTAACACGAGAATGAACCTCATTGGTTCTTGAGAAGCTCAAACGTGCTGCGTAACACGAGAATGAACCTCATTGGTTCTTGCTGAAGCTCAAACGTGCTGCGTAACACGAGAATGAACCTCATTGGTTCTTGCAGAAGCTCAAACGTGCTGCGTAACACGATAATTAACCTCATTGGTTCTTGCTGAAGCTCAAACGTGCTGCGTAACATGAGAATGAACCTCATTGGTTCTTGCTGAAGCTCAAACGTGCTGCGTAACACGAGAATGAACCTCATTGGTTCTTGCAGAAGCTCAAACGTGCTGCGTAACACGATAATTAACCTCATTGGTTCTTGCTGAAGCTCAAACGTGCTGCGTAACATGAGAATGAACCTCATTGGTTCTTGCTGAAGCTCAAACGTGCTGTGTAACACGAGAATGAACCTCATTGGTTCTTGCTGAAGCTCAAACGTGCTGTGTAACACGAGAATGAACCTCATTGGTTCTTGCAGAAGCTCAAACGTGCTGCGTAACACGATAATTAACCTCATTGGTTCTTGCTGAAGCTCAAACGTGCTGCGTAACATGAGAATGAACCTCATTGGTTCTTGCTGAAGCTCAAACGTGCTGTGTAACACGAGAATGAACCTCATTGGTTCTTGCAGAAGCTCAAACGTGCTGCGTAACACGAGAATGAACCTCATTGGTTCTTGCAGAAGCTCAAACGTGCTGCGTAACACGAGAATGAACCTCATTGGTTCTTGCTGAAGCTCAAACGTGCTGCGTAACACGAGAATGAACCTCATTGGTTCTTGCAGAAGCTCAAACGTGCTGCGTAACACGATAATTAACCTCATTGGTTCTTGCTGAAGCTCAAACGTGCTGCGTAACATGAGAATTAACCTCATTGGTTCTTGCTGAAGCTCAAACGTGCTGTGTAACACGAGAATGAACCTCATTGGTTCTTGCTGAAGCTCAAACGTGCTGCGTAACACGAGAATGAACCTCATTGGTTCTTGCAGAAGCTCAAACGTGCTGCGTAACACGATAATTAACCTCATTGGTTCTTGCTGAAGCTCAAACGTGCTGCGTAACATGAGAATGAACCTCATTGGTTCTTGCAGAAGCTCAAACGTGCTGTGTAACACGAGAATGAACCTCATTGGTTCTTGCTGAAGCTCAAACGTGCTGCGTAACACGAGAATGAACCTCATTGGTTCTTGCAGAAGCTCAAACGTGCTGCGTAACACGATAATTAACCTCATTGGTTCTTGCTGAAGCTCAAACGTGCTGCGTAACATGAGAATGAACCTCATTGGTTCTTGCTGAAGCTCAAACGTGCTGTGTAACACGAGAATGAACCTCATTGGTTCTTGCTGAAGCTCAAACGTGCTGTGTAACACGAGAATGAACCTCATTGGTTCTTGCAGAAGCTCAAACGTGCTGCGTAACACGATAATTAACCTCATTGGTTCTTGCTGAAGCTCAAACGTGCTGCGTAACATGAGAATGAACCTCATTGGTTCTTGCTGAAGCTCAAACGTGCTGTGTAACACGAGAATGAACCTCATTGGTTCTTGCAGAAGCTCAAACGTGCTGCGTAACACGAGAATGAACCTCATTGGTTCTTGCTGAAGCTCAAACGTGCTGCGTAACACGAGAATGAACCTCATTGGTTCTTGAGAAGCTCAAACGTGCTGCGTAACACGAGAATGAACCTCATTGGTTCTTGCAGAAGCTCAAACGTGCTGCGTAACACGAGAATGAACCTCATTGGTTCTTGCAGAAGCTCAAACGTGCTGCGTAACACGAGAATGAACCTCATTGGTTCTTGCAGAAGCTCAAACGTGCTGCGTAACACGAGAATGAACCTCATTGGTTTTTGCAGAAGCTCAAACGTGCTGTGTAACACGAGAATGAACCTCATTGGTTCTTGCAGAAGCTCAAACGTGCTGCGTAACACGAGAATGAACCTCATTGGTTCTTGCAGAAGCTCAAACATGCTGCGTAACACGAGAATGAACCTCATTGGTTCTTGCAGAAGCTCAAACGTGCTGCGTAACACGAGAATGAACCTCATTGGTTCTTGCAGAAGCTCAAACGTGCTGCGTAACACGAGAATGAACCTCATTGGTTCTTGCAGAAGCTCAAACGTGCTGCGTAACATGAGAATGAACCTCATTGGTTCTTGAGAAGCTCAAACGTGCTGCGTAACACGAGAATGAACCTCATTGGTTCTTGAGAAGCTCAAACGTGCTGCGTAACACGAGAATGAACCTCATTGGTTCTTGCAGAAGCTCAAACGTGCTGCGTAACATGAGAATGAACCTCATTGGTTCTTGAGAAGCTCAAACGTGCTGCGTAACACGAGAATGAACCTCATTGGTTCTTGAGAAGCTCAAACGTGCTGCGTAACATGAGAATGAACCTCATTGGTTCTTGAGAAGCTCAAACGTGCTGCGTAACACGAGAATGAACCTCATTGGTTCTTGCAGAAGCTCAAACGTGCTGCGTAACATGAGAATGAACCTCATTGGTTCTTGCAGAAGCTCAAACGTGCTGCGTAACACGAGAATGAACCTCATTGGTTCTTGCAGAAGCTCAAACGTGCTGCGTAACACGAGAATGAACCTCATTGGTTCTTGCAGAAGCTCAAACGTGCTGCGTAACATGAGAATGAACCTCATTGGTTCTTGAGAAGCTCAAACGTGCTGCGTAACATGAGAATGAACCTCAGTGGTTCTTGCAGAAGCTCAAACGTGCTGCGTAACACGAGAATGAACCTCATTGGTTCTTGCAGAAGCTCAAACGTGCTGCGTAACATGAGAATGAACCTCATTGGTTCTTGCAGAAGCTCAAACGTGCTGCGTAACATGAGAATGAACCTCATTGGTTCTTGCAGAAGCTCAAACGTGATGCGTAACATGAGAATGAACCTCAGTGGTTCTTGCTGAAGCTCAAACGTGATGCGTAACACGAGAATGAACCTCATTGGTTCTTGCAGAAGCTCAAACGTGCTGCGTAACATGAGAATGAACCTCAGTGGTTCTTGCAGAAGCTCAAACGTGCTGCGTAACATGAGAATGAACCTCAGTGGTTCTTGCAGAAGCTCAAACGTGCTGCGTAACACGAGAATGAACCTCATTGGTTCTTGCAGAAGCTCAAACGTGCTGCGTAACACGAGAATGAACCTCATTGGTTCTTGCAGAAGCTCAAACGTGCTGCGTAACATGAGAATGAACCTCATTGGTTCTTGCAGAAGCTCAAACGTGCTGCGTAACATGAGAATGAACCTCAGTGGTTCTTGCAGAAGCTCAAACGTGCTGCGTAACATGAGAATGAACCTCAGTGGTTCTTGCAGAAGCTCAAACGTGGACTTCTTTGAGAATCAATAGTCTACTGCATCCTCTACACCAAAAACTACAAGATAGGGAATTTTTCAATGTAAATTGTGTTGAACATAACTTTTGGGATGTGTTCACACTGTTAACTGATCATTTCTGTAGTGAAGCAAAGAGTGCTAACAGAACAGAAACAGCATGTTCAAATAAACAATTCATTCTTATAATGTCAGTTCTGCAAGAAAAGACATCGGACTCCTTTCCCTCCGCTGGGCTGCTTTACTGCACCTCTCTCAAAATGGCCCCCAGGTGCCCGGGCTTTCCGGCCTCTTCCTCGAGTCCCCTCCTTCTCACACCGCCGTGCCAAAATCCCGTCATCAATCCAGCCAAGCCTCTCCACATGTAGCCTGCGGTTCAATGCCAGCAAAGGTCCTATTAACCTCTTGGCAAGCTTATATTGCTCTTAAATAATTAAGCCCCCCTCGCCACGCAGAAAAACCTTCTCAATTATTAACGAGATGGGGGCTCGTTTTTAGGTGAAAGCACCCGATTAATTATTCAGAATGAAAATCATAGTAAAGACACCTGTTACGCTGCCTGCGCTCTACTACACTTACACATGGGCAGAGGGAATCTTTCAGAAGTGTGCCAAAGACAGCCTAAAACGGTAATACCAACAAACTGCACACACAAAAATCACTCCTGCATTTGTTTTTTTGGCTAGTTTCAAAGGACTAATTTCTCACTTCGTCAATTCTTAACTGAGCCAACCCTGGTTTATTCATGTGTGTTCTCATTCAGTCCAGATCAGAGAACAGTACTTTACTGGACATAAAAAAAAAACAGTTTTACACAGACAGGCCAGTCACGTCGCTGTGTAGTTTCACCCGAAATATGACAATGACAATAGCAAAGCTGCACCTCGTACCTTGGGCTCCTTCAGCTCAGTAGTCATTGACTGCACTGATGCTGTGCTCTCCACGTTTTCTGACTGCTATAATGGGCCATGCTTCTTCCTCTGCCAGCTCAGCGCTGCACGTCTGTGACAGTATAAAACAAGAGTCACTTCCCCTGAGACGAGGAAAGACTTTAACGAGAGTGTAAAAGTGATCGTGAGAGAGAGAGAGAGAGAGAGAGAGAGAGAGAGAGAGAGAGAGAGAGAGAGAGAGAGGGGTACCATTCTGATATGGCTCCCATCTGATGCAAAGAACTGAATCATTCATAAGAAATGCCACTTTTCTATCTACCAAGTTTCTATCTATTTCTCTATCTACACTCACAGAGATAATGGATAAAGAAAAATGGAGTAAAAATATAGTGTATAAAATAGAATATATATTTTAAAAAATACATTCATTCAGGTTATTTCTTAAATAGTGTAGCTTTTGCTAATCATGCTGTAATTATTTATTGATTTATTTGAATATCACAGAAATATCTAATGTAGTTCAGTCATGAAACTCTAGATGGTGCATACCGATCTGCGGTCCTTTACATGCAATCTACAAGCAATCACATCATTCCCGCATGGCACAAGCTGATTGGCCTCTGCTGATCCTGCAGCCAATGAGAATTTAAATAGTCTGGTTCAGTGTTTGCTGTAAGATAGTCCTGCAGTTTCTCTGAACCCCTCCACCTCCCCAGCTCCACCTGTCTAGATCTGACACATGATTGAACCCCTCCACCTCCCCTGCTCCACCTGTCTAGATCTGACACAGGATTGAACCCCTCCACCTCCCCTGCTCCACCTGCCTAGATCTGACACAGGATTGAACCCCTCCACCTCCTCAGCTCCACCTGCCTAGATCTGACACAGGATTGAACCCCTCCACCTCCTCAGCTCCACCTGTCTAGATCTGACACAGGATTGAACCCCTCCACCTCCCCTGCTCCACCTGTCTAGATCTGACACAGGATTGAACCCCTCCACCTCCCCTGCTCCACCTGTCTAGATCTGATACAGGATTTGTGTGTATTTATGCAGCAGCAGCATATCTTACATGCTCACAGCAGTGTGTATGTGTATCGATTGGCAGATTTGAATTCGAAACTTCGAAACAGATTACTTTGAAGGTAGTTGTTATTGAAATATCATAAAAAGCCTGCACTTTTTTTAAGTCACTGAAAATACTAGACAATCAAAAACTCTGCAGATTGATTCATTTGGGCATTCTGGTTTGTTTAATTTACAAAACGAAGAGAATACAATTCTCTTAAATGCCATTTTCTTATTTTCTATAACAAAAGAATAGAGTTAAGAATATTTTTTATTCGCAAAAAACATTTAAGAATGTTCTTATCTTTTATTTAAAATAAAAGCTCTCCAATACTGTATGCAATGGGAAAATGGCAAAGAATGAGTCCAGAAAAAGGTGAATCCGAACTCGGGTCGGTCATGTGATTCGCGCTAAAAGCCACTCGCCTTACTTTCCACACCACTGATTCTGTCATCAGACAGGTTTCTTTCGTAATTTTGTCTGGTTCAATCAAATGAGGATGGGCAGATTTAGTGTAAATAGCCTCTGCCAAAAAGACTGGCTGTTTTCACTTGGTGAAAAAAGACTCCGTTTTGACAAATAGTCTGTTGTGTATGATTTTATTGTTTTGTCAAATGAAAATTTGACAAAACTTTCATACCTTCAGTGTAGTTCTATATAGAACCCCAATGAACCCTTTTTTTCTAAGAGTGTAGCTTCAAAAGGGTTGTTTAACTGTAGCTGTTAATTCGGTTGAGGCTCCACAAACTAGTTGCAAAGTTGTGTATCCAGTAGCTTAGCTTATGCTAACTGTAGATAATGCTAACAGAGATATTATTTGCAAATTCACACAACTTGTCAGGGCTAATTCTTTTCTCCCTTCTATCTGACCTAAACTCTGAGGCTTGTTTTGTTTGTTCAACATTCTCCAAGGCTTCATACTTGTTCCCATTAATAATTAATGTTGTGGAACCTGCAATATTCATAACTCTCAGAGCTCTGGGCACCTGAGATTTATTTTAGGATCCGTATTTGGCAGATAGAGGTGGTGAGGTTAACTAGTGTATGTGTGAATGTAAGAAAGATGATGGACACATCGCATCATTATGATGCTGTACAGATCTTCTGTCATACTACACTGACATCGTATATAGGGGATTCATGAATGATGTATGGTGTGTGGAGTAAATTGGTTTGGTAGCAACCAAGTTTACTGCATCAGCTCTGTCTATTTAACTCTGTTAGCCTAGCTTATTTAATTTTCAATAGTTAAAATGTTTCATGAAAAATATAATTCGTTTAAATAATTCTTGTTCAGTTGTCTGAATGGAAGTGTGTTTGAATGTTGGTACATATGTGGAAAACTCTTATGATTCATCCATTCAGACGTCCATTTTTAGCCAACTGATCTCAGCTATGAAGTTTAACAAGAAAGTGCAAGTAGTGTTTACTGAGAGTACCGTTGCTGCTAAATTCAATCTTGGAGTCAAAGTAACATGACTTTGGCATTATGTTCCTGCATTAATACGCCTGCAATTTCCATATGAAATGTATTGCAGTTGAACTGTGTGGGACGCAGACAGACGTTTGTATGATCTCATTGCTATGAAAGTTCCATTCAATCACAGTATTTTCCTGATGGATTCCAGAGCATCTAAACCACAAATATAAACAAGCTTATCAAATCCCTGTATTGTTTTTGGCAGGGTTATCTTTGAGATAAACTGCTTGTAGACTCATCTGAAGCACAGTCAGCGATTATAACACTTTATGGAGATCAAAGTTTCATAAAGCTACCCAAAGACTATTATTGTAACATATGTTCTGTTCCTGTGTTTCATTGTGTTTCTCCCTGTTTCCCTATGACCCAGATTCCCTGTGTGTCCGATTAGCTATCCCATACACCTGTTGTCTCGTTAATTAACTCGTTAGTCCCTGTGTATTTAAGCCCTGTGTTCTGATCAGACCCTTGACCTGTCGACGTCAATGTTGAGGTGTTTCTTCTGTTCCCTCAAGATTTCCTGTCGATATTTGAATTAAAGACTATTTTGTTTGAATCTTTGTCTTTGTGTGCTTTCTGTTAGCAGTACCTGTGACAGAACACCGAACTGTAAACGGTTGTTTCTTTTTCTTTCTGTCACCATGCACCTCCCCACTGTTCAGCCATATTGTGCCTGGAGCAGAATGGCCGCTCCCTGGAGTCACACACCAGGGACTTTTTGGAAATGGTGGGCCTAACTCACTATCCAGACCGCTCGCTCTGCGTTTTTTACATCGCCAGACTGGCAGAGCACCACACCAGCACCACTCTACATCCAGAGACCAGCCGTCTGCCACTGACGATCGGCAAGATGGAGATACGAGAGCCCACCGCCGACCGCGGACTTCAGCCTCCCGCAATGGACGTGCCGAGCCTGATATAAGAGTGGAGAATGACATCGCCCCAGAGCCTGAGCCACATGGAATGTCTGACCAGGTGCGTGAACCCGCAACACCATGCGTCGCCGAGGGAGTGTTAGTGGAGTTCGAGGGCTGGGAGGAAAGCCCCACACACAACCTCACCGTGTTGGATGTAATGGAAATGCCCTCTGGAAGATGTTTAGAGGAACAATTGGATATGTTTGAGGAAGGAACGTTTCTCCAGATCCCTCTCTGGTTCCTAGCCTGGCTCCGCCCTACTACGTACTTCCGCTCAATTTTAATTTTCCTTCAGAACTACGTCTGGGATTGTGGTGTATTCTTGGGTTTTCTCCAGTACATTTTTTACCGGTCCAATCAGCGAACAGAGGGAGTGGCTGAGAACGATGACGTTGAGGTTGTGCGCTAGTTTGAGTCGTCATACGTCACGACCAAACATTAGCGATTGGTTATGGCAGATCCAGAGTGGCTCTGGGCAGATCCAATTGTTTTAAACTTCAACAGAGTACCCGCCTTTTAAGAAGTTAACACTTGTCAATGGAGAGAGGCCAGACTCTCTGTACAAATGAAATGTACGAGAGTCTGGTAGAACCAGGCTATCTGGTTCCACCCAGCCCTGAAACTCCTGTTCCCCCGCTGGTTCCGCCCAGCCCCATATCGTCTGTGAACCCTCCAAGCCTTCCTTTCCCGCCTCCTCGAACAGCCAGTTCCTTAGCCCCACCTCCACTGGTTTCATTCAGCCCCTCTGCATCTCCAACACCATCAAGCCTCAGGTCAACAGCTCTGCCCAGTAAAGAGGTTCCCCTGGCTCTGCCTCCAGCTTCAGAACCCATCGCTCCACCTCAGCCTGTCAACCTGTTGGTTCTGCCTTGGCTCCACCCTCCCTCGGCTCCACCGGAAACCATCGTCCTGTTGGCTTCACCGGGCTCCCTTGTCCCACCGTCTCCACCTTGTTTAAAAGTCATCCAAAAGAGACCATCGGCTCCGTCTTCCCCCCCGGCTTGTCGGCTCCACCTCTCCATCCCCTACATCTCCATCGGTTGTCCCCAGGGTGTCGTCTGCCCAGTTTCCACCATGGCTCCTCCCTCTCTCCACTGGGGCCTAGTCCTGGCTGGTCTCTGGTGTTTTTACTGTGTGTCATTTCAAATCAAGCTGTAATTATATCAAATGCAAAAGCTATGTATAATTGTGTCTATTTAGGATGATAAAAATGATAAACATGCAACTAACAATTTGCCACACTTTATTACAAAAATGATTGAAAGACCATTTCAATCAGAGAATGCACACACACACACACACACACACACACACACACACACACACACACACACACACACACACACACACACACACACACACACACACGTACGTATTGATACCTGATTGAACTTTGCATAGGTTTTGAATTGCATGTGGTATATTAGAAAAATACATTAAAAAACGTTTATGTACACTTTTAGGATGAAATCTACTCAAAGCTTTATACATGAGGCCCCAGGGCTTTATTCAACATGCATGAAACCACATGTTATGATTTAAAAACAGATCTAACCGCTATGGAAAAATCCACAGAATGCTGTGTGTTGTGTTAAAGTCCATATTTCAATATACGTCTATCACTGTCAGCTTTGTTTAACAGTGTTGGCAAATACCAATGGATCCATTAGGTCATAAGTGATATAAAGGTCATTCAAAGGGATTCTCTCCACTTATCAGCAAGTACCCTTTTAAATATATACTTTTAAGATTTTGAAGTGCACTGAGTGAACATTCAACACAATTAAGCACACGTCACAAGGGAAAGACCTGGTGACTTTTCTCTCTAGCCATGGTCATCAATACAAACAAAATGGAAGATTTTGTTGTTCACACACAGCAATGTCTTCTTCTCTGAGTCTTGAGCAGAACCTTCAGCTCGTCCCCACTGATCAATGGAGGGTGAGAAGTTCATTATCTCAGATAAATCTATATCCCTCTCAGGCAGCACGTCTCCACCCAGCTCCCTCTCGCCTTTTAATTGCTCCTCAGTCATCAGTCACTGCAGACAGGCCTCTTTCCTCCCTCCCCTCTTCTCATCCAGCTCTAACGACATGAAGGCTAATTTTACACCCAGCAATTGTTCCATTTAATTACTTACTGTCTTTCTGCTTCAACCTCAATCAATAATGCCCTTGTAGAAAAGGAACACGTTTCTTTAAGTCTTTCATCACCTGTAGTGATTCCGTATCGTCATTGGATTGCTGCAAACGCTCGACAGATAGAGCAGAACGACGGCTCCACGTTCTAACAAAGAAGATTAGATATTGTGATGTTGGGTTGGATAATTGGTCCGTGTGGGTGATGGATTATGGTCGCCCTCTCAAAAGTTCACGTCGAGAAACTTGTTTCCGTAATCGGACATAAAATGTATGGAGGGAATGGATTGTATCCATTGGGAATTGATTGGAAAATTGTCGGGCGATGGAGGGGAGGGGTTAAAAATAAGAGAGTGACGTCAGTCAAGGAAAATCATTTCAGAAGTCCATAGAGATGCATTGTTTAATTTTGATTTTATCTTATGCACCCATACACTCGCATGCCGGGGGGTACCCTCAGGACTGCGCTCTACTTGAGACTGCGCACCTCGTCTCTCTTTTCCCCCAGGAGCTGCGGCCACCATGACTGCCCTCCTGGTGGTAAGGACAGATGGATAAGGGGATAAGGGAAGATGGAGACGAGAGAGGAGAAAAAATATATAATCTTGGTCCGGTTCCCAAAACGCACTGCTGCTCGGTACTCAACCAAGCGGGAGAACTTCTTTGCAATGCTTGGCGGTGGCACTGGATGCCCCAAGGTGACGGCCTTACTCTCCCCCCGTCCCGATTGCGGCACCTGCTCTTCCACATGCTGGCAGCTGGGTACAGGCCTGGACGTCGGCAAATGGCGACACCTCCTCTGACCCGACAGCAGCTGCCCCTCCATGCTTTGGTGGACGTAGGTGAGTATATCCATCCCATCGACAAGCCCTCCAGCTCCACCGCCTCGAGCGTCCTTGGCAACAGATTCTGCTTAATCCAACTTGATGGCACCTCGACTTCCCCGGGTTTTTGGTATGGTGTTAAAGAATCAGGGAAGGAAGAGGCGGGAATGTTTAATGTAACTTTAATTTCAAAATAAACAAACAACAAAATGAAAGTAAACCTAATAAAACCACTCTCATTTTGCACTGTCGTCACTCCTCCTTCTATACTTCCGGATCTCCTTCCGTGAGACTTGAGACCGGTGTGGCGCGAGTCTCATTAGCAATCTCGCCACCGGCCTTGCTCTTTTCCCGCGGCCTCGATTCCGCCCTGCTTGCTTATTGACTTTCAATAAGCGACACCTGTGAGTCACAAAACGGGTCTCGAGTCTCATGTAGGAGCTCCAGAAGGATAAAAGTAGGAATGATGCAGTGAAGTACAAGAGGACCAGGCCTGGGAGGTGTTTTTTTTTGTATTTGTTCAAGTGGCAGTCGTCCGTGCGGGGCTGCCGCTTAACTTTTGTTATGTTGTTTATGTTTATTTCATCATTAGTTTACATTGATCATTTGGCAGTTCCTACATTCCCTTGCCTGAACAATAATCTTTATTACAATTATAGTATGTTATATGGTTACACTTTATTTCAATAGTCCACTGTAGACATTCTACTAGCTATAAGTAAACTTGCAACTACATGTCAACTAACTCTTTATTTAACACAAACTGTTGTTGATTACATACCAATCATACAGTCTCTTCCGGTCTAAATATGGGGTTCTCCATCATTTTAATGCCGATACCCAAAAATCAGGCAATGCAAGACTAGGGTCAGGCCATCCTCTCACTTCCTGTGTTCATGTGACTCTGCCACACTGGGATCATGAGGTGCTAACAGGGCATTGCAGTAGAGAAGGACCATATGGATGGAGAATGATGGCACGACTGAGCATTCTCGGCGGCGCTAACGGTAAGAGAGCGGTAATTAGAATGAAATGACTCTACTGCAGCCCCGCATTCACCGCGCATCCCATCCACACAACTCATTTATCTTCATCTGCTTAGCGCTGCGTGCTGGCAGGACAAACACTTCTGATCTTCCCAATGCCTCTCTCTCCATCCATTCATCCATCTTTCATCTTTAACTCTCTCTCACTCTGTCATTCTGCTGTTTACCGTATTATGGATGCCCCTTTTTTCCTCTCCCATCAATGACTTCCTGTTGCCGCTCATTCATTTCCTGCCCGTCCCGGCTTTCACATTACTTTTCATTTCTCTCCCCATCGGCACCATCTCGACATCTTTCTCTCTCATCTCTCATTCACCAGGGGCTAACAGGAAAAGGAAATGCTGTTTGAAAGGAAAGAAAGAGTGGAGATCAGGGACATGATGAAGAAGGCTGGGATAGATGAAGACTGACTGTGAGAGAAAACACATACACTTTGAGATTTAAACATTCAGGACTGCCTCCATCAGGCAGAAACTGAGATTAAATGAGAAAAAAACAATGACGTTTCAAAGACATTCAAAACACACATGGGATGCGCCAATACACATAAGTAAATAAATTAACCCTGAAATGTATTAATGTTTCACCAATCATTGTTACATTTTCGGGTCTTTAGAGACCCGGTCCTATGTCTAACACAGATTCATCTCTATTTGCCAGAATAGTATAAATCTGTCCTGATATTTTAATAACATTAAAGGAGAACTCCGGGCAATCAGACATTGCCACCTTGAGGGATAAAGGTGAATTGAACTAAAGTGTACCGTAGTTATGAAAAAGTCTCAAATACTTTAAGACATATGGAGATTAAACTGCCTTCTAGCCTACTTCTCATTTCATTCCTTCAATTTCATTTCAATGCCCATGAAATACAGCATCCCTTTGCAGTAAACTGAGGCATGTCTCTGGCCAGAAAAGCTTTGGACGTGATGTTAAGACGCGGTAAGTAAAATCATATGACCTGTCCTGTTTGCATGACCACTCTTTGAGCCTCCACAGCTAGACATAAATAATAATAGCACAGCACTAACAATAAATGAAATATACAACTGCACAGCGGTTTAATATTCAGCACACATGGCCATTAGATCAACAACTTGGACCTGATCTTCAAATAATCTTTCTTCAGTACACTCCCTGAACTCTACTTGAAATGGTTTACAGCTTTTCAATGGTGAAAGCACAGTCAAATTCACATATTGCTAGATAAATGTTTTGGATGCTTTTAAACTTCAGATTTCGAATTTGACAGTCGAAATACATTTTCACCACTTGTTATAATAACAAAAAAAAAAATTCAGCAAAATCTGTCATGAGCTGCAACCATAAAGTCATGTGGTCTAACCAACATGCTGAAATTGGAAATAAAACATGATTGTTTCTCAAGGTCAACAAGTCTGAAAATATCAGAAAAATTCAGGTTGTAAAATGTGCAACTTCGCAAAACCGTAATGATATTTATCAAATTTTTTTTTTTTTTTTTTTTTTTTTTTTTTACAAAATACAATGAAAAATATATATTTTTAAAAATTACACACACACATCATTGGTGTGAAATGGTTTTCTGAAGGCAAAGACTACTGTAATTGCGTTAGTTACTTTTTATAGAAAGTAATGTGTTGCGTTACTTTTACTCACCTGGGCTGGACTTGCTTGTTCGTTTTTTTTATTAAAAAAATAATAATAAATAGTTCTATTTTTATCAAATGCAAAAAAAAAAAGCAAATAAAATCCCCCTTCACAGTAGAGGGCTCTGCAACTCAAACTAACATTTGTTTAACTAGACCCCTGTTTAATTACTTTTTTTAGTCTTCCCATTAACACTATTATTTATCCAGACCGATTTGCGAATTAAAACGAGAGGCAGAATTTATCGCTTGAACAGAGATAATAGTCCAATCATATCGCAATGGACGAATTGCCTCCTCTCATGTAACTTTCCCCCATTCATTCTCAATTACACCCCAACAAACCCACGGCATGCTTAGGGGGTCTGTTAAAACTCAATGGGTTCAGAGGAGGAAAGAGAGATGCTACCTTGCGCTGTAACTTTAAAGGGGTCAAGAATTGAAAAATCCAATTTTCCTTGATCTTTTGACGTCATCATTGTACTATAAACCTAAACATTGAAATATAAATATCAGAAATATTTTTTACGTTTCAGACCTCAAACCTTACTCGTAAGTCCAACAACAGCTTTAATTGAAAGCAAGATCCCAAATGACTCGTTTTGGATTTTGTCTCAGTATGAAGTAATTGTGCAATGAAATCACATACTTCCCTAGTATATAGTAGGCGAGAAATATGTCCGAATTCATAGTACTCATAAAAGAGTAGGTAATTTATGAATGACGGTGAAGCGACGCAACTGACGCTGGTTGGTCACATAAAAATGACAGCATGGTGAATGTAGTATATTCGGATTATATTTATACTGCACCTACTATATGGGTCATGTGTAACCGGTCCTACTTGACCTGCTCTGAGCTGGATTCGAACCGATGTCTCTGGTGGCAAGCGCGCTAACAATGGCGCTAAAGACCGCAGTATCTAGCATCAGTCACTAGTGCACCTCTTGAGACCAGGTGAGTGAGTTTAAATGCACAGCTCTGACTGACCATCGTCTGTTACACTCACCCCCCTAAACCTCACTCCCATCTGGGTCACGGCACCAATGTATCTGGTCCTACTCGACCCGTTTGAGGCCTGGGGAGTGACGCTTACACGCACAGCTCTTACTAGCCTATGCCAGTAATACAAAGAGTACGTTTGTGAGATCTTGGTACATTTTCCCTTTATTTTCCCCCCCCATTTTTATCACTTTGCAACATTGTTTCATTAACATTGCGTCATTTGTCAACACAAAACTTGCATCATTTTCTATCAATTCATAATCTAGCTAAACTCGAAATGCTCCAAGAGTACTTACACTGGTAATCAAGTTGATTATGTAAATGTATTGCAATTCAGACTCAAAAAGACAACTTGAAAAGAGACCTGTGGTGGCAGTGGGAAGAGCGGTGGAATTGAAAACAGCCTTTACTACAGAATAATTCATGAGGTGAAACTGATTTAAGAATTATAGGTCTGTTCACCGTGTTGGTAATTGAATTAGCCGAATCTCTAAATAAATAAGCAGCCGGACAATAAATAATACATTTGGCTTTGTAAAGCAGACACTCAGCAGCTATAAAGTGCAGGGCCGAAGTTGTTAATTTATCGCTGGACCCCTGCGAGTTACTCGAGTATTGGACTTGCAGGATGCGACTTGCTGCTGTGATTGATCTGAATCCTATTTAAGAATTGCTCTCTGTGAGATTTTTCGTCGGATGCTCACAGAGAAATAAAGCATTCCTGCAGATAATAAAAATGTGAATGGATTGCATTGTTGTCACCTAGAAATAATTGCCCAATCAAACACATCCTGGGGCTCTATTAAAACGACAATGAGTTTGGCGTACTGCAAATCTTGTGTGGCCAGCACACAAATGGTGACGTCATGGATAGGCATTTGCATTGGGTTTGAATATTGATTATTTAGGACAATTTAAGGCCTCTCTTAAAAGCAGAGTCATAATCATCCAGCAGGCCATAATTTACTCAAGTCATTCCAAACTCTGACGATTTCCCAGATGATAATGTCTCAGCCGTTCTTGTCCAACACTGAAAGTCAATGGGGTCCAACCGTTTCAAACTTGTGTCTTTAGAAAGAGTAAAGGGGAACAGCAAGTATAGGGTTTGTGATGGTTAGCATGGGTCTATGATGGATATTTAAATGTGAAACGTCAGTAAACCGTTGACCGTTCACATAAATAAGCAGCCCGGTCTCACCCCAAAACGTCACATACTGACGGGTCTTGACCATACGTCAACATACGACGAAAAGGATTCCCCTATAACGTCAATATGAGACGCAGACATAAGCGCACCAGCAGCGGCTCCTAGCGGTACCCTAACGCATACCTAAACCCAACCATACCCGAATCGTCACACATGGACGTTAAAGGGTACCCTTTTCGTCGTATGTTGCCGTATGGTCAAGACCCGTCAGTATGTGACGTTTTGGGGTGAGACTGTGTTAAAATAAGAGATTCCGATTGGAACTTGGTTCTAAAAACGTTTGGACGTTCTAAAAAAGATTGGACAAAAACCTAAACGCCCTACACCAGCATATAGATGACCTCAAAGCTTCTAGACATGGATTAAAAGCCACAAAAGCTTCATTTTGATTTTACAGGACAGTCAGACTGAAACGAATGTCTAAAAATGCAGAACAAATGCTATTGATAGTAGGCCTAAGTGTGAAATTACTTAAATGTTCAGGGTCATCGGGGAGCTGTGAAAACTGTTGCACTGGCGTTCCTTTTAATACAGCGGGGACTCTTTTCTAGTGGCAAAACTCTTTCCTTTGATTTATGACAGTCTGCCACAGTCATAATCTCTGCACTTTTTCACTGGGTTTGCTCTCAGTTCTTTCGGCCCTGCCCATCTCACGTTCTCCTTCATACACACACACACACACACACACACACATCCTCCTCCCACTGGAGACTTATTCATCATTATTATTGCTCCGACAGGTCCATTACAAACACAGGCTGTTAGGAAACACACAGACAGAGAGAAACTTTTGGGGAAAACTAAAGCTGTTTGGCTTGCTGCAGTTTCCCATTAGCATCATGGCCAAAGTAATGCGTCCTGTGAGCCAGTCATATAACGGTTGTGTATAAATCAGTATCTAATAGTTTAATATTGCATACATGCTGACAGGGAGTGAATCACCACATAGCGTTCAGTCTGCAACAGTCAACATTACAGATAATCGAAATTTAATTTGCCTATTCTTAAATTAAAATACTTTATGATGCACGCTAAGCTAAATTGTGGTTTTGTTACAGGGGAATACATTGACATAATAGAATATACATCTATGGACTGTCGAGAATAAGTATCTTGACTTGGGTCAAAGAGTGTATTTGAAGGTAAAGTGCATTTTTTTTCGCCATGAAATTTATTCTCCTGTCCCAAGTTTAATGTGCAGTGATAACTATACGTCAGCCGTCTGTAAGCTGACTTACTGAAGAGTTAAAAATTGTGGCCTTGTGATGCTTTCAAAACATTGATATGTTTGCTTGAACGATCCAACATGTCTACTTAAGACCAAACTTGAGTTTGGGGGGGACTACCTGGTGCAATTCCTTTAGGGGCCACTAGGGATGCCGAAATAATATAATATAATAAAAAAAGGCCTTTATGTAATTTTAAAAATTTAAATCATTGTGTGTAAATGCATGCAACAATGTTCTTAACTTGTCTCATTTACACTAAAAACATATTCTATATTTCACAAACTGCATCAAAACGCACTGGGGAGACAAACATGGATCTCACAATATGCAAGGATTCAATATTAAAACATCTTCACCCAGCCTTTATGGACATAATCTTACTCGGGTAAAGATGGCGATCCTGCAATCCTCTGCAATCGGTTGTTGGATGATATTTCACTCGTTGAACTTTGATGATTTGATTCAATTTCACCATTCAAAGAATGCAAATGACTTCACGTTTGTTAAACGTCCCATCTGGGTTTGATTTAGAAATAAATTACCTGTAAAGTGCAGCATTTGACTCTTGGCGAGAGGCGCGTAGAGACCCAATTGCCAATTGCAGGCTATTAAATCAATATGATATTCCAAGAAAAATCAAGAACTCACTAAAGTAAAAAAAAAAAAGAAAAAGCACAACAAAACAATGTGAGACAAAGGACATGGAAAGCAGGAAAAAGAACGGTAAATATACAGTACAAGAAGAAAATAAGAAACATGTGGAAACCATCAGCGGGGAAACAGGAAACCAGACGAAACGACAAGATACTGACTGATTTTCGGGGCCCTAGTACCCCCCCGTACCCCCCCTAACCCCCTCCGTACCCCCCAATCCGTGTCCAATGTTCCCCAATACAGTAAAACTGCACATTTCAGAGTGGCCTTTTATTGTGGACAGCCTAAGGCACACCTGTGCAATAATCATGCAGTCTAATCATCCTGCAATCTTGCATCGGTGCCAAACCTGGATTATTTGAATGGATTATCTCGGCAAAGGAGAAGTGCTCACTAACACAGATTTAGACAGATTTGCGAACAATATTTGAGAGAAAAAGGCCTTTTATGTACATAGAAAAAGTCTTTCGATCTTTGAGGTCAGCTCATGAAAAATGGGGGCAAAAACAAAAGTGTTGCGTTTATAATCTTGTTCAGTGTATTTTGTGTCTATTTTAATTTCTCTTTTTAAAAGTATGCTAAATTGTACTTATTTTTTACAAGGGAAAGACCCACAAAAAGCGCGACTGACATGTAAACATAGATGTTCATGATGCATTTCAAACTTTTTAAATTCCCCAAGATGTCTTTCTGGACCCGAGTTCTAAAAGTTAGTGTGTTTTCATGTTACATCAAGCTGTTCTATATCAGATCAAAGAAAATTAGATTTTTTTTTATGATATGACCCCCTTTAATAACTTGGCAAGATGATCCAAGCACTCTTATATTACATTTATAGGCTTCTGCTTGGTCAGTTTTCCTGCCTCTTATTACATGTCCCGCACTCCTGCTATCTCACAAATCAAGTGTGATGAGTCTGCACTCTCACTTTATGTCAAGCGAACAAACTTCAGCAATGATGTCGGGTTGCCGGAGGGCCATAAAATATTTACAAATAGAATACATATTTTCACTTCTGAATTGAATGAAAACAACGAGTGGTAAAATGCAAACCACTGTCTAGAAACTGAACTTAAACTGTTATAGAAAAATAGCCGTGTAATATGCGACTGACAGTGATAATTCTTTATACGATTTTGTTGTTTATTTCTAATTTTATGCTAAATTGTTGACATTTTAAGCAAATGCTCAAATGCAGACCTGATGTCCAAGTCAAGACAAGAAATAGACCATTTAACCAAGCGTGAAATATTTGAGGAGGCTCATGAATATTAATTAGGCTGCACTGGACTATCCAATCAAATCACCTAGCAACATTAGCATGACTGATTAATATTCATAAGCTACGTTACAACCAGTCAATGTTTTCCGCACTGCAATGATCAACATCTAATGTCTACGAATTTTAGCATCATTTGCATTTTTGAGATTGAATTTGGCGTTTGTACATTATAGACTAGTCTGCAACCATCTTGAACTCAAGTCTTGGTTTGCATTACATTTTTGGATGTGCTGCTGCAAGCAGAAAACTTTTTAAGAAGTGTGTTGGTCTATAGGCTCTATTCCTAGTGAGGTGCCTACGTGGGCAGCAAGCACTTTCCCCGAATAGGGTACAAAATACACCTTTCATCCAATGGTCAGTGAAAGAAGGTGCTTTAACCTACAGAAAATGCTGAGTGTCAACCTCAGGAGGTCAGACTAAATATATAAGCCGTTTTATTTTCTATTCATATTATATGGTGTAAGCAATTTTACCAAAAGCCAGAGCATGTAATTCTCTAGTGATAAACAGTAAAAAATGCCATAATTAAATAGGCAAGTTAAACCTGAATACTAATTGCAAGCAAAACTAAAGAAGTTATGCAAGAACGAGTCTAAAAAAATATGCTGGGTTGTTGCAACCCAATTTTGGGTCAAATATGGACAAACCCCAACGTTGGGTTAAAAATTTAATTGAAAAATGTAACCCGACGGCTGTGTTTGTCCACATTTGACCCAAAATTGGGTTGAAACAACCCAGCATTTTTTAGAGTTGCAAATTTAGCCTTAATTAAGTCATTGCATATTTGATCAATTTGCATTAAACTAATTTGGTTAGGGCGCCAGAGGGTTATTTACTCAGTTTAATGATTTTAAGAAATTATAATGTTTTGTAATGTGGGGAAATCATCTTGGGAACAGGGTTGCATGCAAAATGTGTGACACAGCTATTATGTTTGTATTATTACAATCATTTCAATTTAAGTTCAACAACTTATGCAAAAATAGATACCTACTATAACTGGAAATTGCAGACAGCAACATACAGTAGTGTCGGCCCAGATCCGGCCCACATCTGGAATCCACATGTGCCAGATCTGGCCCGACACCATGTTGCTGTGGAGAAGGCAATCCCAGAATGCATTGTGACAAGCTCAGTGGACAAATTCATAATTTAACAGCATTTACTGCTGTATTTTACAGTAAGCTAGTGGCCAAAAGTGATGTCCGAAGGGATTATTGGTTTCTAATGACCCTACAAGTTTGATTAAACCATTAAAATGAGGAAAATATTCACATTTGACATAAACAAGAGGGGAGAACAAAACTAAACTCGGTTAAGGTATGTATCTGAAACAATTATTTGGCAGTAAAACGCAAACTAGCTGCAGGTTTTATTTTACAATTAATTTTAACGTCTTGTCTGCGAATCCCAGTTTGCCTTAATTCCGGCTCTCAAAACAACTGGGATGTTTTCCGTACCTTTCATGCGTCGAAACGCATTCCTGTTATCGTCTGCGGAGAATTGGGCAAACGTGTCAGTGACAGGACTTCTGAAATGACCATGACATACGCTTCACAGACTTGAGATGGATTGATAGACTGACAGATGGAGAAAGAGTGAAAGGAAAGGAAGAGGTATTTGAAGTTTACATGAATGGTTTTTGATGGATAGTGTTTGTACACAGACACGGAGACGTCCTTGCCAAAGCTGTGAATGCGTGACACAGAGCTTAGAAGGTGATAAGGGCTGAGGGAGAGGACGGTGTGGAAAGAGATAAGCTCACCGAGAGCGAGAGAGGGAGGGAGGGAATGAAACGGGACGTCTGGTTGCTGTGAGCAGATATTGGGCACTGGATGCCCTGATTTTGCATTAGGTACGGCAGGCTTTAGCCCTTTGCTCCAAACGGTTGAGAATGATAGCAAGGTTTTTTTGAGCTACAGGAGTATGATCCATCCAGATTTGTATTTGCAACACTTCTCTTTGTGAATTTCCACATTTATTCCACATTTCATCTTTTAAAGTAAACACATTATGTTCCACAGAAGTTGCAATGTGGCCTGGTTGTATTTCAGAACTACATTTTTGAAACTGTAGTTTTAAATGTACGTATTATGGTTGGCTAAAATCAAGACGTAGTCTATGTAAAATATGTACAATTTTGGTTACACAGGTTTGAGTTGTTTATTGAACATTTGTGACTCTGGATCACAAAACCAGTCTCGAGTCGCACGGGTATATCTGTGGCAATAGCCAACGATACATTGTGTGGGTCAAAATTATCCATTTTTCTTTTATAAGTAAAGTATCTTATAAGTAAAGATTATGTTCCATGAAGATATTTTGTACATTTCCTACCGTAAATATATAAAACATGTATTTTTGTGAGTGAATGCAGCACAATCGTGAACATAAATTCACAAATTTAAAGCAGATATTCTCAATGTTTGGGGTTTTTTGCTCCCTCAGATTCCAGATTTTCAATAGTTGTATCTCGGCCATACATCAATGGAAAGCTTATTTATTCAGTGTTCGGATGATGTATAAATCTCAGTTTAATTTTTTTTTACTTTTATTTAATACATTCTTTTTTTTAATCAACTCTTGAATGTGGGCAAGTTTCATAAAAAAAAGCAAAAAATTTTGAGCAAAAAGCTGGAAATCGCATTTTTGTCAGACTACATCCGATCGGATTCAGAATGATGATGAAAACACAGATGGAGTAGATCAAGTCCATCAACACCCCTAATGCTGCACAGTCCTAGAGCTCGTCCTGGGTCGACATTTCATTCAGTAACATTATGCCGCTTTTCCACTACACAGTACCGACTCGCCTTTGTTTGGTTTTCCACTGTGTAAAAATTAGGCGATACTAAAATGTGACGTGAAACACGGCAGACTGCTGATTGGTCAGAGAGAATCGTCACTATTCACCGCGTCATCATTGCACGCGCCAGACGGAGTATCCTGAATAACCCCGACATTTTTAAATAGTTTTGCCAGAGATTGTGTGATATACCCATTACTAATAATATGTAAAACAGCATACACTCGATTTCCTCCATTGTCCTGTGTGTGTGGGTAGCGGGTGTGTGTCGCGTCGCTATGACGACCAGGTACTATTGTGGAGGTACTATCTGCAGTGGAAAATGGAGCGAAAAGCGAGCCGAGTCGAGTTGGTACTGGTAATGGAAAAGCGCCATAAAGGCAGTTTTGATTTATATGCTGTTTAATGCTGATGCTCACATTATTGTACATATCTGCTTATATATCGCTTGTTTCTGCTTCTTCTTCACCTGTGTTTTGATCGGGAGATTCTCTACTCTTTTAGAAAATGTGTCATAGCGCCCCCTACCGCATAACAGCAAAAACACGGAAAGTCGTTACCTTACTACAACCAAAACGGTCACGTTTTTGTTATTTATTTTTATTAAACTAAATAAGTGTGGTTTATAGAACATGAAAAAAAATGCAATGTATCTAACTGCAACCTAACTGCAATTGTTTTGGATATGTAGTCTAATTTTAAATTACTGTATATGTGTGCTTTATGATTTGTTTTAAGAAAATGGCATGCCCAATTGCAACCAAATCTTTGTCATACTTTGGTTGTTTAATATTTTAATAGTTAATATAATAGTTTCTCTGCCGCGTAAAAAAAGAGAAAAGCTTTCAGCCACCGGCAGCATTTTGGATAATTTTCACAAGATTTTCATTGCCCCCAGAATTTTTGTTTATGAATATCTGAACATGCAATACATCAAAAGAAGAAAAAAAGAAAAAAAGACCCTCTGCTTTAAAAACAAAACAAGCACATTTTAAACAAAATGCTGCAAAAATCTTTTTTTTTTTTTTTTCAAAGACTACAACGTGCACAAGCAATGCTTCTATCGCTTGTTTCGGCTCCTTTTTTGCCTGTGTTTTGATCCGGAGATTCTGTACTCTTACAGAAGATGTGTGATAGCGCCCCCTATCATGTAACAGTCAAAATACGGAAAGCCGGAAAATTCTGTCAATGGCGGGGAAAGAGTTAAACTATATCATATAGTTATTATATCAAATTTAATATATATAACCAAACCATTGCAGTAAGGAATCACAATATGTTCAAAAATGATCTATAAACCACACATATAGTCTGTATGTGTGGTTTATAGATCATTTAACACATTGTGATCCCTAACTGCAATCAAAACTTTGACATGGTTTGGTTATAGGCCTATTTTTTTATTATTATTATTATATTTGTGGTTTATAAAATGGTTTCAAATTGTTGTGATGTACCTTAATTGCAACTAAAACTTTGTTAAATGCTGTAAAAATTGGTTCCTTATTGGTACCGAGATGAAGTGTGTTTTGTCCACTAGCTTCCACTCTTCTTCCCAACATTCATCGGCGCAGAGAAATGTCACCGAACTCATGAAATTCTTTACTCTCTTTCAGGGTGTTTTATAATTCCTGGCAGTGGCCCAAAGGCCAAAGCTCATTAAATATGAATATTCTATTCTATCCGCCTAATGTATGTATGCATGAGTGTATGTATCATACTTGTGTATCTGTAGATTGAATGTGCAAATGGTGAACAGTAAGGTTAAGAGGTCTACAATACCTGTAGAGAGCTAGCGGTTAGCATTTCCGTTCAGATCAATCTTTGCCCTTGAGTATTCAGTTCTGGACACGATTATTTGTGAGCCAATTACATGAATCATAAATGATGCCAAAACAATACTGATTGACGGACCTCATTACAAGACCAGTCTGTGAAAGGAAAGGTTTTAGTTCACTGGTTTACATCCATCCTTCTGCTCAGTTGATGTTGAGGGCTTCTATGCGCGAAGATTGTTGGCAGTGGTTCAATGTCAGATGTGTGAGAACTTCACTAGAGATGGCAGCTTTCATAAGCGCTCACTTTGTCTTTGAAATCCAAATGTTCTCCCAGGTGGACATGACTGGAAATCAGAGTTGGAGAGACAACTGTTCTGTCTTTGCGCCTGAGGCGAGGGCGGTGTGAGCGGAGGCTGTGTCCCGGAGAGTTGGAGAAAGTTCTGTCTTGTGAATCGTGATACAATCTATGTTTTATGTTGAGCACAGAACTTGAGGAGAAACCCTTATCAGAGTCCCGAGATGTTAGTGGGAGTAACCCGGTCACGCAGATGTCTGTCTATGAGGACTGGTTCGTGGACAAATGAACAAAATGTCTATCACAAAATCATATTTCCTTAAACATTTTACTCACCTTCGTGTCGTTCCAAACCTGTGGACTGACAAGACTGACTTTCTTCTGTGGATCACAAAAGTAGATACGTTGAATATTCTCAATATTTTTTTTTTGTCCGAACAATAAAAGTCAATCCAAAACAATGAGTCATTGGACCCCACTCACAAAAATCCAGACATTTTTCAAAAACTCTATTTTTAGGCGAACTATTTATTTACTCTTGTGCTGTGCTGAATATCATTCACTTTATTTGTTGTTCCTTGTCAAAATGACCAGCCTTTTAAATTGCTTGTAAACCTCTCATTATGTTATATTATAACCAAATATTGGATTAAATATTTTTTATAACCTACTAATCGTTGGCCTCATTGACACATGCATCTGCAAGGTCAAATATCACTTTATTTTTCAATTAATATACATTGCATCATCCAGTCTGTTGTGATTGTTCTACTCTGTTCTGATTGGTCAGATGACCTAGTCTGTTGTGATTGGTCTACTCTGCTCTGATTGGTCAGATGGCCCAGTCTGTTGTGATTGGTCTACTCTGTTCTGATTGGTCAGATGGCCCAAGTCTGTTGAAATTACTGATTTACTAGGGAGAAATTAACTTTATTTATTTCTGCACTTTGATCTTTTAAACTTCGCAGGCCTTTTACATTCTCAAACAGCTGCAGTATATTACACACATGAAAGGCAATATCCGAAAAAGCATAATAGGGGCCCTTTAAGTGCTAGTGTATTAAGTGAAAGTAGACCACACACACACACACACACACACACACACACACACACACACACACACACGAGCCTGGGGTTTCTCAGAGAACATGGCATAATTATTAATCAAAGACACCTCTGCACTAACCTGACGGCCCTGAGGCTCCATTAGATATGCAGGATCACTTCTCCGCTCACCTGTCTCCAGCAGCACCTGTTCTTTCAGCCGAATCTTCATCAGTATTCCTCTCACTCACCTCGCTCTCCTCCTGTCTCGGGCCCCAGATGAGCCGTTGTAAAAAACGGAAGGAGAGCTAAAAAAAAAATGATTGGATCTACCTTGTTTACTGCCATCTTCATGGTTCTTTAAAGGGCGGATTTGTATCGAATCTAATCTCCATCTAATATCACTTCTCAGCCATAAAGTCGTATAGCTCAAGCACTTGAAAGGCCCGAAGGGGGGGGCGTATTGGTCCATCCGAGACAAAACGACTTCCTCGTTGGCGCCCGTGATCGGCCGTCCTATAGTCCCCAGTGTGAAATGTCTAATTCATCCTCCTGCTGGATTGTATGATATAATTCACATTCTTGGGATGGAAAATTATAGCTTCTGATTTTCTTATATCACAGGTGTGCAACTGATTTGAGCATGTCACTGAAGGTCATGCCTAAACTATCTATTTTAATTAAGTGACACAGCATTTCCTCTTCACGTCAATGCATTTACCTCATGTCGAAAAATAAAGCTGGTCATTAAAGGCTCTCCAGGGTTTGTGTCGATAGTTCTCCAGCTTGCTCGCATTCCCCGGGTGCTTCTTTTCCCAGATTTTCCCAGATCCGTTCTTGACAGGTGTAGATGGGGCGGGCGGGGCTGAGCGCGAGCGGAAAAGGAGCTTTTTGGAATGCCGCTCAGGTTTTCAATTGGCATTTTAAAGTCTGCGCCAGACTCACCGAGACGGCCGAGTGTCTCTGCAATTCCTCTAGAAAGCGGGAGCCGAATACGGCGACGCGCCGGAATCTGCTGTGAGAGGGAGGAGAGGATGATGGATGGCGGCTGTTAGATACAGTAATTGTGCTCAGGTAATTGCCCCTCCCTCGCCATAATACCCCTGAAACCTTCTCCATTTCCACGGCAGGAGAAACTATCAGCAATGCATTTCGCAGGCTGAGCAGGGTCCTTATGCTAGCCGGGAGGAGACAACTCTTCAGTTTGCCTATAACGGGTTTGACTGATTTGTGGCCGTTGGCTTTTACAGCATTACCGTTAAAGAAAGTGCATTGTTGCGGTAATCAGGTGTAATCATAACAACTTCATTTATACTGTTGTAATTAGCATTGCTGTTGTACATTATCTCAGATATGAAGATACACACACACCCTTTTTTCAGTAAGAGGGGATTATTCAAGGATTATGCTTGTGCTTACTGTAATTTATGAAAGGATTTCTGTAAAAGCTAATGTAAGCCTAATCAAAATCAGGCACTTAAACTTAAAAAACAACAGCAATGAAGAGGACACGTAAGAGGATGGAAACAGAGAGCTAACGTGATCATTAGCATGTTAGCTTACATGAGGTTTTGGGGATTTTTTTTAAGCATGTTTTTACATTTTGATATTATATTGATTTCTGTAATTTTATCATCACAAAATATCACAGGATTCGTAAAATCCATTGCTAATACTTCAAATTTGTGCTGTTTTCCCTCCGAAAAATGGCTTCCTAGGGACTAACTCGCTTAAAGGGTTTTACTAATGTTAATATTGATTATGCATATAGCAGATGTGCCCAGAATATGAATGCAACACGCTAAATTGCATGTTAAGCTTTTTTTCAATTAGAAAACCATGACACAGAACATGTTTCATGCATTAAGTCAGTGATATTAAAGGAATAAAATTCAGTATACGCCACAGGTCGCATTACACTTACACATTTTACGTCATTTTGACGAAGAAGGTAGTAAAAAATCCGTCATAATCTATTAGTACCAGTTTTTATATTTTAATGATAATAAGCCTTTTAAAAGGCTCTGTTTTTGTTCACATTTTTATTCACAAACTTACAGGACAAGGTTACATTATAGGTTACATTATGCATTTATTTATTTACGAAGAGAAAGTTAAACAGAGACTATGGGTCACTTTTTGTTACTTTTTTTGTTCACGTTTGTTACTTTTTGATATGAAACAAAGTCTCAACTTTCAAATTCTGTCCGTTTTATACAAAATTCAATACCGTTTTGGCGGTACAGTCATACAACACACATTCATACTATATAGAGCGTAATTTTTAAAACAGTCACAAAGCAAATTTCAAACCAAATGTAATACCTACTGTGCAATTTCAGAAGCAGTACGTTTTTTTTTTTTTTATCTGTTGAATTTCTCATGAAGACACCTACTGGTGTTACCGTGTAACCTGCAGAAATAGTCAATAGATGTATTTTACATGCACTAAGTGGCTGTTTACACGACACTATTTTCAACTAAAACCGTAAACGTATTAATCTTTTGGCCATTCATTTACACGACAATGGCGTTTTGGGGCCTGAAACTCAAACTGACACAAACGCTTTTCAATGTGGAAGTTTTTGAAAACTATACCGTTATGTGTAAACTACAAAAACATGAATTTGTGAAAACGATGACGTCATGAGCATGTGTATTACATGTTCAGTCTATAGGTGCGTAGTTTCTTTATAAAGTGACATCGCCACCTATTGGCCTGGCATGAATAATACAGCGTTTTGGTCATTTTCATGGATTCACGTGAACGGCGATAGTTTTGACAACGCTGTCGTCTGTATACGTAAAACGTAAATCAGTGTTGTGTAAACACACGCACTAAAACGAGTGAATTAATTAATATATCATTCATACGATTTACTTAAAATAAGGGAACGAATTAGTAAAACGAGACTGTAGTCGAATTCAAGGGTTTTTTCCTGTTAAACTGATACATTTCTACACCATATGAAAGCTTGTTTCCATCATGAAATAAAAATAATGCTATTTATCTCACACTTTATAACACAACTTATAACTTGCGATTGCGATTTTATGTCTCGCAATTCAGACTTTTTCAGAATTGCGACATAACATCGGAACTGTGAGATAAAACGATGCAATTCACTTTATTTTTTATTCAGTCTCAGAAACAAGTTTTTATAACACCACCTCTTTAAATCGGATCAAATTTTTATTCAAATTAAACTCAGTTGAATTGATTGAGATGTTTATACGAAAGCTTATTACGAGTGTAAACAAATCATTTGATGTATCGCATGGCAAGAACGACTCATGCCCTAAAATCATGTATAAAAATGTTTTGTTTGCTTTAATCCGAAGCATACCCTACAGACGAGCATCACGGCACAATGCTGCTTTCCTAGCCGCTCAGATTTACTGACCTAGAAAGACGGCCTGGAATGATGTCATGCTGTTTGCTGTAAATACTTTTTAAGGCCACTTCATTCCGCTGTCCAATCTCACCCCGCAAGACCTGGAGATAAAGCAGGCCAATGTCATCCTTCAGCACTCAGTGTAAAAGCGGGCCGTTTCTCACTGACATCACTCAAGTGATCTCATCAGGACCTCCAAGCGTCCCGACCGCTAGACATCACTCTCTTTCTGGTCTTGTTGATTTTCCTTTTAGTGAGATAAGCGTAAAGCTACAAAAACAGGTTTCGGTATCGGTTCTCTTATTTTGTCCTGTGATAAAAATACAGAGTAAATGATTGGTTATGTGATGTAGGGCTGACCGGGATGATGATATATAGTGAACTGTCCGGCAGAAAACCCAGCTAACAAGAAACATTCTCAGAACTTTCTGTAAAGTTCTTGCAAGGTTCTCTCAAAGTTATAAACAAACGTTCTTCCAGTAACAAAATAATAATAATTCATTACATTTATATAGCGCTTTTCTGAGACCTCAAAGCGCTTCACATATGGAAGGGAAATCTCCTCAACCAACACCAATGTGCAGCTCCACCTGGATGATGCGACGGCAGCCATATTGCGCCAGAACGCCCACCACACACCAGCTTACAAGTGGAGAGGAGACCGTGATGAAGCCAATCAGTGTATGGGGATGATTGGGAGACCATGATGGACAGAGGTCATGGGCAAATTTGGCCAGGATGCCGGGGTTACACCCCTACTCTTTTTTGGGATTTTTAATGACCACAGAGAGTCAGGACCTCGGTTTAACGTCTTATTCGAAGGACGACGCTCTAAACGTTAATAGGACGTTCGTTCAGAGTTATCTGGTCTTTTATTCCGTTCTCAAAACGTTAGCACAAAAGCGTTATTTCAACATCCTTCATAGAACGTTTCATCTGAAACGTTTTTGTTGGAGTTTCTTAGTTGGAGTGTCTAATTGTTTCAAACCATTGTTGAATGAAAAAAAGCAAGGTTCCCATAATGTTCACAAAATGGAACGTTCCCTTAATGTTTTTGCTTAATGTCACCAATTTTCTTCAACGTTTAAAAAACTGGACGCTTTGAACGTTCTGAGAACATTGAGAAATAACGTTTCCACAACTAAATGGGAATGTTATCAAAATATTCTTAGAACATTTATTTTTTATTTTTTTTGTTAGCTGGGTAGAAATGTGTCAGCTAAAGACATTTTTACTACACCAAGTTATATTTGCAAGGCTAGCCAGCTAACACAGTTACGTTGTGAAGACGTAACCGGACCGGACCATATTCGTCGTAGCCACGTACCACATAACGTTCCAGCGACGTAACTTTGTCATTCCCATAATCGTCGTGGCGACGTTATAGTGGTACGTCGCAAGAATGTGATGAGGACGTCTTAATGACCAAACTGGCATGTTGCGAGGACGTAACATCAAAGGACCATATTCGTCGTAGCGACGTACCACATAACGTTCCAGCGACGTAACTTTGTGATTCCCATAATCGCCGCGTGGCGACGTTATAGTGGTTTCCATGGCAACCGCTCCAGTGTTTGAAAGCGACTCGCATGTTCAACGCGCACGCCCATAGTCAGCCAAGCAGCATTTACAACAATAAACATCTAGAATTAACAATAGGCTACATTAATAAAAATCTCATGAATTTAAAACTCATTTTGAAGCTCGACTCGCTCATATGTGCAAAATGGCGAAAAAAAGTATCACTTTTATAATTTAAGATTTTGTATTGTTGTTTTTACTAACATGCTTAATAATAATTAAAAATACATATATATATATATATATATATATATAACGTTCCAGAAACGTCATGGGCACGTCCTCAAAATACGTCTATCCCGAGGAGAACGTTATAGAGACGTACGTGGTCCACTGGTTCACCGATAACTTAATCAAATCTTTGATGAATTAAGTAAATGTCCCATATAATATCCAAATGGCACCACTCGGATAATACTTGTAATACAATTTTCTGGAAAGTTATCTTTTATTATTATCTGGGGACCAGTGGACCATGTCTCTACAACGTTCTCCAAGGAATAAACTAGCGGCGTCTTTTGAGGACGTTTCTGGAACCTTAGCCAAGATTATAAAAAAATGTAACTTTACCACGACGTCCTCACAACGTTGTCATAAAGTAATTTCACGCTGACCAAATGACGACTAACTTTGTTAGCTGGGCTATCAGTGGTTATCATACCAATGCTATCTCACGACCAATTCGTAATTTGTACGAGTGATTAAAAGGTGGCTAATTCGTACGAATTCATCGTACGATTTGTCTAAACCCCAGTGATGGGCAGGTTTAGGGTCAGGGTCAGGTTAAGGTCATTCGTATGAATTCATACGAATTTGGCAACTCGTAAAATATGCGATTTTACAAAAATCGTACAAATTCGTATGAGTGAGGTCGTGTGAATTTGTACGAATTAGCCACCTCGTAAAATTCGTACGAATTGCCGTGAGATCGGGTTGATCATACAGTACATTGGATCATTTTGAGCTGAAAAAGACCAGTTTAATGACTTGTTAACAGGATTCGACCCAACCAGATCACTCAGTCAGAGAGTTGTTAACCACTGTAAATGGACCACCTGCACGAACAAATCTATTGGTTAAAATAAACTAATAATCAGTAAAGAAATTACTCAAAACATTTTTTGTTCGTGAATCGGATGTTCTCAGAGTGAAAACAAATATCAATTTAATAATGTTACTTACAACTCAAGTATTTCATAATGTGAAGTTGTTTTTGCACTAAAGCCAAACATATCATTAATTTCTTATGAATTATCTTATCTTTAGGTTTCAAGTAAAAACAGAAAATAACCAAATGAGAGGAAGTAAATAGATTATTTAATATGTAAACAAAAGTTTTATCGAATTTCCCCCAAAAAATATTCATGATACCGTATATACAGTAACGTCACCATGATATAAAATGATTTATACCACAAAATGCAAGATTTTGTCATACCGCCCTACTATATCTCTCGCTATTTTATTTTATTTTTTTTCGAAGCTTTAATTCCTGTGGTTTTATCTGCTTGGCTGTCTTAATATCCTGTGTTTGACATCAGAGGCCAGAGCAAGAGAAGTAAATTACAACAGCTTGCAGTCAGCAAGTGTCAGAGCGCTTGGATCCACCACTGTTTATTGATTCAATCATCCCATTATTAACGGTTGGTGGAAAAGGTGCCCAGGGTGCATTTCTTACAACGAGCTCTATTTCGTTAGCAGTGGCATATCGTACCTCTCGGAGCGATACACTTAATACACCTCTCCAGACTCACGCACACACTCACTGAGTCACAGAGTTTGTCACCGTGAAGCCACACAAAGTCAGAAACACTCGACTCCTGAGTTTGATTGAAAAGCCGTCTACACTCCACTGTCTACATCAGTCTTTCAGAGAATCTCAAATTGCATTTCGATGTTACCCAACCATCCACTTCTTGGAGCTATTCTTCTATATCTACCTTTTCAATATTTTACAGTGTGTATTTTCTCAACACTGAAAGTATTGTATAGTCTTGAAAGAACAACGTTACGCAGGTCAATGCGCACCAAACAGAGAACAAATCAATATATTTAATTAAACAACAGTTGAGGAACATTAAAAGGGTTAGTTCAACCAAAAATCATGTACTCACCCTAATGTCATTCCAAACTTGTCTATTGTTGTTATGTTGAAGAATGTTTGAAGAGTATTCGCACACAAAGGAATATGGGCAACTGTCATGCTTCTCATTTGATTGTATTCTATTAATATTTCCAAAAATACATCCAGTGACTAGCTATAATATCCTTGTGAAAAAGCGCACTTAATTGTATTAAATGTGCACCATGAATGAAATAAATGGCCACTTAAGTGTACTTAAAGAGAGTACACTTTTTGTGACTGTTTCTTAACACACTTTTAAAAAGTGTAAAAGAGAGAATTATGTCCTTATCCCAAGCAAAGACCAACTGTACTCTTAAACTTTGCCTTGTTAGTGCCGAAATGTGCTCCGCATGCAAACACAACTCAAACATCCACCAGTGGCAGTTTATGTTTCAGTTGGCCATGCCCAATAAACCCTCCTGAAGTGCTATGAAACTGCTGCAATTTATAGCTAATAAATCATAGTATTTCTAGTGCACTTGACCAAAGCAAATTTAATGAACCTTTAAATGACTGGAATCCATTACAAGTTGTTGTAACTGTGGGAGTTGACTGTTGTGCAACCGCTTTATAGATGGACCACTGGTCTTTGAATACTTTGAAACCAATCAATTTATGATTAATTGTTATATTAAATACGCACAATCTTGTCCATTTTTGGGTGCACTATCCTTTTAAAGTATGAAAGTGGCCTAAGGGCTAAAACATAGATGGATACAAACAATGCTAGTTGCCTTTTGGCTTGGTTGGCATTTTCACAATAGTCTAAATGGAGGCTAAAAGCTTGCTAACAGCAGGCAAGTGGCGAATTGGTACACATAAGTGTATAGTGTGCTTGGCTTTTGATTAACAGTGAATTAACTGCCCATTAACGCACAATGGCTCAAGGAAAGAGCCTCCATTGCCTCGCAATCACTTTGATGTCAGTCGGCAATTACTCCACCGTTACAGACCATTGAGAAGAGAGCAGCGCATGTGTTTACTTAACAATTTAATGCTTTGTAATGCAAGAGATCCTTGTTGAGTCCCATATGCACTTATCTATCCAGCGCAATGGAGAAAACGAACAGCAAAAAGTAAATAAGTTCTGTGGCAACCTGTGTCATTATTTTCTTGACTTTAACAAACATTAGCTAAACATATAGTTAGAGAAATTCTAAAAGTGGAAAGTATTACTACTTTAAGTACACTAAGGCTACGTTTACACGACTATGATGTATGAAAGATGGAAACGTTGTCAAAATGATTCCCGTTCACACTACGGAATTTTCTCTGAAAACGACAAAAAACGCTGTATTAATCATGCCAGGCCAGTAGGTGGCGATGTTACTTTGTAAAGAAACACTACACGCCTATAGACTGAACGCGTAATACTAACCCGTTCTCACGGCAATTCGTACGTATTTTACGAGGTGGCTAATTCGTACGAATTCACACGACCTCACTCGTACGAATTCGTACTTTTTTTGCTAAATCGTACATATTTTACGAGTTGACCGCTCGTATTGCGCCAGACATTCGGTCATTTTACGAATGACCGCCCCTAAACCTACCCATCACTGGGGTATACAAATCGTATGAGTTAGCCACCTTGTCTTCACTCATACAAATTTGCATTAATTGGTCGTGAGATAGCATTGGTAATACACATGTGCATGACGTCACCGTTTTCACAAATTCACGTTTTTGTAGTTTTACACAGAGACGATAACGGTATCGTTTTCAAAAATGTTCACTTTGAAACCCGTTTTCAAAAGTTTGCCCCTAAAACGCAGTCGTCATGATGAAGGCATGGTAAAAAGTATCCAAGTTTTAATGTGATAAAGTCTGTTTTAAAATAAAATCTAACACAAATCAACCCCTGGGTTATAAAAACACAATTTTGCAGCTAAACATGTATTATTTTTGAATGCAAGACATTTTCAATTTCAGAACTCTTGAAACTAAGTTTTTTGGGATATAATGCCTTGTATTAGACATTTTGCTTGATATTCAAAGGCTTCTTTGATGATCGCACAATTAGACAACCCTTATTTATGGAAACTGAATTTGAATGTGTGCCTGTCTGGCTGGGGTTATTGTAAGAGATAACAGATTCAGCCAGGAGGCAGGTTGAGCGTTAAGCATCACAACATTATCAGAGCTGACACACCAGCGCTTCTGCACCTGCTCAGCCCAGCTGTTCCAACACCACCCTGCCAGATGTGAGCCACTGGCTGACCACAACTGATTATTGTGAAAGAGGAGGGACTTATAAAGGTGAAGATGCATTTTGGGGACAGGGTTGTGTTGTACATCGGCCCTGATCCAAAACCTGCCAGCTGAGTGAGCTGCCAACACAAGCAGGATTTTAAGGCGCACTCCTGATGCAAAGCATGTGCCAACGCTAGACAGCATCATTATGCACTTTGAGTGAGTATGAAGCAACTCATGATCAAGGCGGGGACTTTTTGTGAGAGAACTCAAAAGCATTGAAAAATATATTTGAGTTCTCTCACAAAAAGTTTTGTGGTGCCCCAAGAAGCTTTTCATTCGCTCGAAAAATATTTTATTCCGCCAAGAAGCTTTATGTTCCCCTGAGAGACTTTTCGTTTGCTTTCACAAGTTTTGCATTTCTCCATGAAACTTTGCATTTACGTGAAAAAAGTTTTACACTTCGCCATGACATTTTGCATTTTTTTTGCAAAAGTTTTGCACTCTCCCACGCAACTTTACGTTCCTGTGCAGTTTTTGGACTCCCCAAGAAACTTTGCGTTCCTCAACAAAAGTTTTGCAACGCCCCCAAATAAACTTTGCGTTCCTGTGCAAAAGTTTCGCACCCCTCAAGAAACTTTGCGTTACTGTGCAAAAGTGTTGCTCCCCCTCAAGAAACTTTGCGTTCCTGTGCAAAAGTGTTGCTACCCCTCAAGAAACTTTGCGTTCCTGTGCAAAAGTGTTGCTCCCCCTCAAGCAACTTTGCATTCCTGTGCAAAAGTGTTGCTCCCCCATCAAGAAACTTTGCGTTCCTGTGCAAAAGTGTTGCTCACCCTCAAGAAACTTTGCATTACTGTGCAAAAGTGTTGCTCCCCCTCAAGAAACTTTGCGTTCCTGTGCAAAAGTGTTGCTCCCCATCAAGAAACTTTGCGTTCCTGTGCAAAAGTGTTGCTCCCCCTCAAGAAACTTTGCATTACTGTGCAAAAGTGTTGCTCCCCCTCAAGAAACTTTGCGTTCCTGTGCAAAAGTGTTGCTCCCCCTCAATAAACTTTGCATTCCTGTGCAAAAGTGTTGCTCACCCCTAAGAAACTTTGCGTTCTTATGCAAGTTTAGCATTTCCCTAAGAAACTTGGCATTCACACATAAAGGTTTTGTATTGAAAATCTTTGCGTTCACGTGCAAAAGGTTTGCATTTTCACAAGAAACTTAGCTTTCACTTGTAATAGTTTTGAGCTTCACAAAGTGTTGTGCTCCCCCTAGATGCTTTGTGTTTGATTGTAAAGAATGCAAAAATTATATAAAAAAAATCTATACTTTGCATTAATTTAAATCCATATTTATTAATAACGAATATTATTGAAAATTAGTTTCAATTCAGCAATTGGTGTGGAACCCATGCACGATTAAAGACCTTTTAAAAGTAATATTTAACCCTAAAATGCATGAATGTTTGGCCAATCATTATGACATATTTGGGTCTTTAGCGACCTGGATCTATTTCTAATTGCCGCAATATTATAAAACTCTCTAGCCTGGCTAACGTCAGACCATGTCTCATTGAGACGTGGTCTGGGAACCACATGTTCATTTTCTCGTATTTGAGGCGTGATTTACGAATGCCCAGAGCCGTTTATTGGGCGCTACGAATGTCTTTCAAATGCGCCTGTACGTAGCTCACAGCCAATTGTTTCAATTATACCATTTACATTTACATTTAGTCATTTAGCATTTAGTATACCAGATGACGTATGTAGAGCGACAGAAATTTGACGAGGAAGAAGACGATGGCTTATAGATTTATGTGTACACGATGGCGTTCAGGGACTATTGCCGTTTGTGCAAGACAAACATGAGGGTAGAAGGTATATACTGTATGGACACTCTACAGACATGTTTTTATCTAAAAAAACTGTTTTTCGAGTTTATCCGCGAGGGGTTAAACTGAAACTGCTTCGGTGTGTCGCATAGACGTTGTCATCGTCTTGCTGCTCCCTCCCCGTTTTGTGATTGGTCCCCTCGCTGATGCGAAAATCTGGTTCATGAATCCAGGCTGCCTAGCAGCGTGAATAAAATTGCGCTGCGCACAAGGCAGCATGGAGAAACCCAGGCTAAAAACTCTCCTGATATTTTATATAACACTAACAAACAAATAAAATAAAGCATATTTCGTTATCTTATGGAGCTTGGAAGGGTTCAGTTTGAGCAGATGTTTTATACCATCATCACTGTCCTCATCAGAGCTCATTTCCCAGTACATTCAACATCTGGCTCATATTCACCATCTCAAACATATTCTCAAAACGATCATTTTCAGCATCTTCAAAATCAATATTTTGATCGCTGTTAGCTTCTTCACCAGATCCACCATCAAGTGACAGTGACACTAATATGTAATTTTGTTCAGTTCATGTTCTGCAGAAAATAGTTCTGAGCCATTTCAAGTTTTGCTGATGATACTTCATATTATTTAGTTTTCTGCCTGCGGTGATTATGAGTGAGAATATAAACGTCACGTAAATATCGTGTAAAAGACATTGCCACCTTGAGGAATACAGAAGAATCTCACTTATTGAGTCATTAGAGATTCAATTATTGTTGCGTAGAAATAAAATACTTACACTGTTACACACCTTGGGTCCCTAGTGAACCTATACATTTAAAAACGAATTTTTTTTATTTTTAGAATTGTTGAATTTTTCTTGTCTAACCTTAAAGGCTAGTCAGTGAATGGTGTCCCAGTTTGATGAAGACCCGATGTATGCGTTTAAGTACTAAAAATTTTCACACACTTGACCTTTTTTGCACTAACCCTAACTCACTTTACCTTTAGGATGCTAAATTCTTTTGTTATGAATAAAGAACATCCACATATCATTGCATATTATTAAACATTGCATTATTGTGCGTAAATAAACATTCAAATGGGGCAGGATTTCAGGCGCAGACAGCTCTAAATAGTTTTTCCGAAGATGAAAATTGTCTCTAAACCTGGCAGAGGAGGAAATGACACTTTGACTTTATTTATTCCACTCCGCACTCAAGTGTTGAGTGTGTGTGTGTGTGTGTGAACCCAAGAGCTTAAACACACACAGGAGTGTGATGAAACACAATCTAGCCCAGCTTTTCTCCATGACATGCTCGGAGTGCCTTGCTTTCAGGTGCGGCACTTTGTTAGAACAGGTGCTTAATTGGAAAGCACATACACAAATAATGGAAGGCAGCCGTAGAGAATCGCTGTAAGCAGGTAGTCGGCACAAAAGAATGAGTAGGCTTGATCCGGGCTTTGTGCGCTGATTTAGAGAGATTAAGGTTTTTTTCCTCATTGTTCGGCATAATGGGACGGAAATGTGCGTGTACCCAAACACTCTTGCCTAAATGCCTACTTCTATAATGTGTGTCATTTGAAGTATAAAGTCATGTGGTCATGTGGGATTAGCCGGTAAAAAGGAAGGGCAGGAGATATAGGTGTATCAAATAGGACAAAGGTGGTTTGATATTTGGTTTCACTGTTTAATTTGAGAGACACCCACCTTCTCCGGTGAGAAACTCTTTCCCATCACTTCTGAAACTCTGCAGTGCACTATGATTTTTAAACACATTTCTGCTTTTAATCTCGCCATAACAATGGCCTCATAGACTTCCATTGTAAGGCCTCATACAATACAATGGAGATTAAAAATAATATCAATTGCTTTGACAAAAATATGACCTTCATATTTTGCTTTCAAATCTTCCAGAATACTTGCCCCATTAGCTAAGTTTCCATCCACTTGTCAATCGAATTATCTAAAGTTCGGAAAAAACCCCGCATGCGAATAAAGCTGGTGAAAGTGCGTTTCCATCCAACGGCTTTAAAGCGAATAAAAACCTGTGCGTAATGACGTCACATGCTGTTTTGCGATCAAATTGGTATATCGAATTGATTTGAGACATTTTAAGGTGTTTCCATTCTTTTTCGCACTGAATCGCACAACATTCAATTCATTATTTATTCGGCAAATAACGTTTCCATCAGCGTTTATCGCATAAACCGTATATCGATCAAGATAAAATCCGATGAGACCGAACGCATTTCATTTGAGTCGATATTCATGAAATTCAATCGAATTTTACTGTTTCCATAAGGCATTTTTCATTCGATATCACTTAATTCGGATAAAAACGTGTGGATGGAAACATAGCTGTAGACTTCCATTGTAAGATCCCAAACAATCCTGACAATACAGAGCAACAGTCCGGCTCCGAAAGGAAAAACTCTTTTTTGTTTGTTTCTATAAGGAAATAGGTTTTTGAGCCCTCAGCACACATTATTTCAACTTACTTTTTTTAAATGGCCGTATTTAACAGTGGAATTCGTGCTGAAAAACTACATTACCCATGATGCTGGAAAATTCCACCAATCAAAGAATTGCCAAAAGAGTTCTTAAGCTCTGCTCACATAATCGAGTTGATCTCCCTTCACTCTCAAAACACTTATTTGTATATACAAATATATTTTGCAATAAACTTAAAATATATTGTTTATATAGCTATAATCAACATGTTTAAATGTGTAGTTTTATATTTCCATGTAATTTTTTATTTGATTTTGCTGTTTGCAATGCATCATGGAATTGTAGTTCTTTCGCTCACTAAAGCTGTTAAGTACAGTCTCATACCGTTGTCTTTTTGTCCAATTTTCAAATACTTTTTTTCTTCACAATCTAAATCTGTTGTGATTCACCTAGTAACTGGTTGGCTTGGTTTATGGCTTATAATGCTTTAATGAAGACTTAAAAAAAATCCCAGAATAAATTAAATATAATAAGATCCTTCCAAAAAGAGTAAAAAACTCAGTACTATCCAAAAAAGGATTACAAGCCAAAATACTTGAAATGAATGGATTGAAAATATACTTCCAGAATTGACAATGAAAAAGTGGGCGGGTGCAAATGCACTCTATGGAAGTCAATGGTGCAAGTCTTCAAGTGGATGATTAATAATATAATTTCTGGGGGTGAAGGTTGTAAACAGTGCTATACTTCAAACTGATTTTTACTGAATAATTCACAAAATTGTAACAAAAATATGACCTTCAAGTTTAGCTTTTAAACCTTTCTGAACACGTGCCCCATTGACTTCCATTATAAGGCTTCATACATTGATAATCGAAGTAAATGGGCCAAGAGATCTAGGTGGAAGATTACCAATGTAATTCATGTGGGTGAAGGTGATAAACTGCTATATTAAACAGGGTTTTACAGAATAATTCACACAATTGCTTGAAAATATGACCTTTGCATTTTGCTTTGAAACTTTCCTAAATACTTGCCTCATTGAGTTACATAATGAAGCCCTATACACTGCCAATGGAAGTCGATGGGGGCAAGGTTATCCAAATATAGGTGGATAATTAATTACTGATTTAACTCCTTTCGGTGAACAATTCTTTAACAATATGACCTTCACTTTTTGCTTTTAAAACTGCTAGAACTCTTAAATAAAATACTAATTGTAGTCAATGGGGCAAGAGTTTTCTGTGAACAAACATTTGGTTATGCATTACTATGCATAACTCCTGTGGGTGAAGTCTGTAAACTGCTTTATCAAGTGGTAAAAATGTTACTTTTGAACATGTTGGCCCCTTCTGGATTGGATGGTGTCGTATTACACCAATTGACTGTCCGCAAAGATCATCTCTTCCATCTAGTTCATTTATAGCATCAAATAAACATGAATGAACATCAGAAGGAATGTTGTTTTAACCGCGGAAAGGCGTCAGTACACTCCGCTTCTCAAGTTCAAATCCTCCCATGTTAATCTGCTAACTCTCCTGATTGCTTTGTCGGACATAAATGGCGGATTTGGTGGATGGCGGATTATGATTGGTAAGATTTCCTGTCAATCAAATTCCCTACGAAGGGTCAATTACCTGCAAAAAACTTATTTTGCTGGTTATTGACAAAACACATGGCTGTATAACTTACACCGTGTCTTAACCAGACGCGATGCGATAAGATCCAGCGACAAATAATTTGTCTGTCCACACTAGACGCGGCGCGACTGCGAGATAAAATCAATCAAAACCCACAGCCAATCAGAACAGCGTGTGGGCGGAGTCTCGCGTCAATTGCACAGCACCAGAGAGTAATCTTGACGGCAATCGAAAGAAAATGATAAGTAGCTACATAATCAAATTCACAAATATTACACCATATAAACATTATTCAAATACATGGGCTACTGAGTTACTAAAACAATCTTTGTCAAATAACTTGTTTCTTCACAGTTTGAACGTTGTGTTGTTGTTTCTTGTTCTTTGTTTAATTTCAAGATCTGAGGTGAATTATCCATTGTTGCTTTTACAGCTACAAAGCTGGAGCACTAAATGATATTCAAAGTCACATTACACGCTTTTAACATCAAATAAAGCACATAAACAGTGCCTGAGATTATCAGTGCCACACGTTGTGTTTGACGTTTCCAGCGCGACGTCGCAGAAAAATAGAAACCGTTTCTAAAATAGAATCGTGTCGTGTCGCTGTTGCGGCTGGTTAGGACAAAAACTCAGATTAACACGGAAAAGAGGCATTTTATCGCGTGTCGCGGCGTGTGTAGTTAGGACACGGTGTTAGGGTACGTTTACACGACAACGATATGTTTACAACAGAGACGTTCATCCTTTGAGTTTTCCTCGCACAGACGACACATTATTGTCAACAATCCTCATTCACACGGATCTATCAAAAACTTGCACTTTGAAACACGTTTCCAAACATTTGCGTTTTCAGGCCACCGAAACGCGTTATCGTGTAAACGAACAGCCAAAATGCATTAAAAGTTTTACGGTTTTAGTTGAAAACGGTGTTGTGTAAACACCCCGTAAATACCCATGAGTCTTGTATCTGTCTGTTTTAAACGGTGTGCATTCCAATGTTCGCTCTCTGGCCCGTGTACGCGAACGAATTATTTTCGTGGTAATTGACATTATAAATGGTTGATAGATCTTAACTTGTACTGAACCCAGCACATTCCTTTAATATAGTAAAATGTGTGTGGATTAAATGAATTCCGTTCATTTGGTTTAGCGTTCTTACATGATATATTTTTTTTCCTGAACCCCCTCAGCACCCATTCTTATTAACCCAAGGATTCAGGAAGCATCAGACGGCTCCACAACCCCAGATAACTCCAATCCCTCCAGGAGCGAGAAGTCAAGCTTCATATTAACGGCTTAGCCTCAACACACTGTTCATTTTCATTTATTATTATTATTATTTGTACATCCAGCCTGACTGTGAATTTTAATGGGCCGGAGGAAGGCAGGAGCCATGCCAACATTTTCCATCCCAGTTCTGCCCGAGTGCGCGGCCTGATTAAAATGCAGCGCGGCTCTTGCTCCAGCAGGCTGAAACACACATTCTGATAAAAACTGAGGGACCAAATATTCATGACGACGGGGCTTTGCACTGGGCTTAGGAAGTGCAAAAAAGCCATTTCATCAGCTGTGAGAACAGGCTAGCGCTGATGTTTTAGCGAGCAGATGCTAAAACCATGTTATTTACATTTATTCATTTGGCTGGCGATAAAAGCAACTTACAGTCCAACTTATACATTTTTAATCAGTGCGAGTTCTTTGAAAATCAAACCCATGACCTTGGTGTTGCTCGTGCTATACTCCACCAGGAGATCTGCAGGAACAGCATGTGCATTTATTTACTTCATGTGGTGCAGTTAAAGGTCACATAAAATGTCATTCGCGACCCATTTTACTCTTGTAACCTGATGTATTTCCGGTAATGGACCAAAAAGATAAATAAAAATAAATGAATCCTTCAGGATGTTTTCCCACTGAAAGGTGGGTATTGAATTGAGCCAGGTGGTTGGACTAGTTCACAAACTGGGTTTGCAAGGTATTTTAAAACATTTGGCACTTCAGAATAAACCCAAAATGGGTGAACCTCATGAACACTGTCCAGAAGAAAAGTATACAGCCAGAAAAATATACAATATAAGAAAATGAGTCATGTTTTTTTTCCGTTAGGAAAACTACCCACATTTCCCCCCAAAATACTCACTGTACTGTATTAAGCCCCTAAATCAGGGGTCACCAAACTCGGTCCTGGAGGGCCGCTGTCCTGCAAACTTTAGGACAGACAAACTCTGCCGGACAGAGGCCCTCCAGGACCGAGTTTTGTGACCCCTGCCCTAAATGGACTGGTGATGATATAATAAAAAATGAGATGGGAGGACAACATTTCAATGGCGTTTTCCATGGAAATAATATGAAATGGAAGGAACAAATACCAAGTTCTTTCATGAAACTCTACATGGCGCAGGCTAAGGGGTCCTTAAAGCCCGGGACACACCAAGACGACGGTCGGCCGACTATGTTTTCTCAGTGTGTTCCGCACCGTCGGCTGAAATTGGTCCTCGTCGGTTTTTTTTGGGCCGATTCGACATGTCGGTGAGAGTGAGAACTCTGATTGGCTGTTCAGCTTAGTGGAATAAATAATAGCAAAACAACGAGCAAAGAAGTAAAAACGGTACAGATAGACTGTTCTTATGTTACGTTATCTTACCTGAGTGTTCCTTGGCGAATATTTCAATAATAACATGAGCAGAGTCAAATAAAGAAAGCGTTTAGCAGGATTGATATTCAAAACGGTAAGCACACACTGCTTTGTTTACGGTTTGTGTATTTTTGAATGACGAATATAGATGAACATATCTGCTGAAATAGACAGCTATCTCATTTACACGGAAAAAATTCTTACAAAAAAATTTATCTCGGCGTGTTCAAGTGCAGCTTTTTACCCCGACGCGAGACGACAACACAGTCGGCTTTCATCAGCACTAGTTCTTTGGCGTCGGATTGGTGTGTCCTGGGCTTAATGCAACCTGACAACATTTACATTGTTTAATACATGATACAAGCGGATAGGTTCCTGTTGCATGTGCAGCCAATGAGCTTGCTGCTCAACATTTAAATAGCTGGTTAGCATTCGCTACAACAGTTTGCAGCGAGCCTCAGAGTTCCTCTGAAACCCTCCACCTTCCCCAGCTCCACCTGTGTCGATCTGCGACGGGTAACTTAAATATGCTATTTGTGCAGCAAAAGTATGTCTTATTGGTGTTACTGGCAGTAGTCAGTCCCTGTACACTATAAAACGTAATATTTTTTGGAAAAGAAAACAAAAGTAAACAGAAAAACACAAGGGCTACATATACACAAAGACTAATGACTTAATAATACACACCTGTACAAAATAAAACAATCAACCAATGAGAACGTGACACATGCCATGATCGCATGAGGGCAAGGAAGTCACACGATTAGAAATCAGGAACAAACTTCAAAATAAAAGACATGAAACATGAACATGAACCAAAACCCAAAACTAAACGTGACAGATATACTCGCAATTCTGCCTTTTTTCACAATTGCGAGTTTATATCTGGCAAATCTGACTTTTTGCTCAAAACTCTAAGATATAAACGCGCAATTGCAATTTAAAAGTCTGAATTGTGAGAGAAAAAGACGCACTTACCGTTTTTATAAGTTGTTTTTTTTATGCGGTGGTGGATACAAGCTGCCATAGGGCTCTGTAGTAATGCAAAAAATGAAAATAAAAATGATGCTATAGTATTTGAGTGGTAAAGTACATTCCTAAAATAGAAACTGTAAGTCAAAGTACCGGTAGTATTTGTTGTAGCTCATTTAATTCATGCTACAATAAATAAATGAAAAAAATTGATAATTTAAATAATAATTATGAAATGTCATTGACTGCCTGGGCAAATCATAACATAACCTTTTAAAGATCGATCATATCCACATCAACAAGATTCTACAAGATAAGATCTGCAAATATAAAAAATTATTTATTAAAAATTTTAACATTTTACAACTTGAACAAAGCTATGAAGAGATGCAAATGTCTCACTCTCTGGATGATCTACGGCACACACTCCGTTGCTCCTGGAAGTTCGTCTTCAAATGCTCTGCCAGTCTGAATTCTGAAATTGTGAAGGAGTAATAAACAAGATTGACTGCGGGACTCCATATTGATCTGGCTCCAATGTGCTCCGATGATTTGTAATATTGCCACTACCTGTGCTGCAGAAACGCTCGGTTCAGTGGCAAGGCAAATTATGATATGGTGCGAATCAATTTTTCTCAAATTAAGCTTCCTCTTGTATGGTGGTCCAAATGGGGTGAGAGTGTGTCAGGGGGAAAAAGAAGATCTATTAAAGTCTTGCCTGGCTGTGAATGGAATTTATGTGAATATGATATTTTTTTGTGTGTTTTTTTACACATTGGAAAAATTAGATTTGTGCAGTGAAACGCAACCTTCATTTTTGATACTGGAGCAGATTCTGGTTTGTTTGAACAGGGAATGAGGAGTTCTAGTAATTCTGAGATAACAATGTGTGGCTCATTTAGCATAATCGCTGTTGAGCAGCCATGTCGTCTGCTGGCACCATGCTTGGCCAGACACTGCTTTTACAGGAATGAGAGGAGAAAGAAGCAAAGGTGGGAGGGTGCGACTGAAATCTCCTCTTAAAGACGTCCCCCTAATGTTAACCGTTGCTCTGTGAGATATTGAGATTAAATCCACAGCTAATACTTACTGATGTATGTGCTATTCTTTTCCCTCCTAAAAGTGATATCACTTCCTGGAGGATGATGTCATGGATGGATGGATGGATGTACACATACATATATACACACACACACACACACACACACACACACACGCACACACATAAATACATACACATAAATAAATACATACGCACGCACGCACACACGCACGCACACACACACACACACACACACACACACACACACACACACATACTAAATACACACACACACTAAATACACACACACACACACACACACACATACATACATACATACTAAATACACACACACACACACACACACACACACACACACATACATACATACTAAATACACACACACACACACACACACACACACACACACACACACACACACACACACACACACACACACAAACACACACATACTAACTACACACACACACACACACACAAATTGAATAATTTATTTTCTTAATAAATAATTAGATAGATAAATAAATGCATAAATTAAACAATGTAAAAAAAAAGTCACTAACCGATTAAAACTATTATTTTCAATAACATCAATAGACAAAATAAGGACACCCCTGTAATATTTCTTCATTTATTTCTTAATAAATTACCAACCAAAGTCAAATAATAAAAAAATAAATAGAACAAAATTACAAGTCAGAAAATTATTTATTATTATTGAATATCGATTTATTAATTACATAATTATACCATGCATGGGGACATGAAATGTCCTGGATAGTTATTATGAACCATTAGCGTTTGGTGAAACCCTGGATTTGGCCATGAGAAACACGCAGGCACACAGAGCAGAGGGGGGACTGGGGCGCACAGAGAGGGGCAGCGTTTGGTGGAACTGTAATCAAATGCAGCACTAAGAGGATAGGACATGCCAGAGTGGAGGACACTTCTTAAGATCCATGGAAGAAAGAACAAAAGGAAATTCCTATTCGAGGCGATACCAGAGTGTGGGATTGCTCCGAAAACCCGCCAGGACCTTGAACTCCTCTTGAGGAAAAATCAAAAGCAGAAAATCCTCTCACTGTGACAAAGCATCCAAAGACAATGCAGGCTTTTTGGAAGTCAGGGGAAGATATAAGATAAAAGCATAAAAGATCAGTGTTGTTTGAATGCTGAAAGTCCACTCACACATTAAAGAAATAGTTCACACGAAAATAAAAATTATGTCACTTTCACACTGTATATTTTCAAACTCATATGACGTTCTCTCCATGCATTTACAATGAATGAAGAGCAGTTTTGTGAACTGGATCAAACCGACTCACTGCAAAGATCAGATTTAAAATAAAAATAAAAATTGGAATCAGACTCTTCCTCGAGGTGCGGTCACGTTTACCATTGTTTGGCAAGTTGACCAAAGATGCTTGCTTTGAAAGTGACTTATGTGTGAGCTGTGCGTCCACCGTCCACCGTTAAAGGCACACTATGTAAGATTTTTGGATCAAAATATCCAAAAACCACTAGAACAATGTTATATATTTTGTTGATTTGTATGTACTTCAAACATTATCCCAAATGTTTCAACAAATGTTTAAATCCAGATAAATAAAAAAGATTTAAGTTTTAATCAGGACACGGAATGTGTCCGTGCGTCGGCTGTAAATTATGCCAATCGTTAACCTCGATTTCTGGTTTCATTGTGTAGAAACCATGGAAACACCAAAGACACTTTAATATATTATGGGCCCTATCTTGCACCCAGCGCGATTGACTTTGTACACAGACGCATGTATCATTCCTATTTTGCACCCGCGCACAAGCGGACTTTTCCCTCCACAGACGCACGTCGGTAAATTAGGTGAAAAGAGGATGCGTCTTCCGGCGCAAATGTTCCCTGGTGCTATTTTGCAGTTTGAGAAAACAATTCCACCACAGACCAGGAAAAACCTAGTCTTAAGTCAGAAATATTACCACACGAGGGAAATCATTGTGGTGTCCATGAAGATTTAAAAAAATAGGCATAAATCTAGCTTACACATTTACCCAAATTATACAGGCTAATTGTAGTAATGACGGATCAAACCTGTTTGATCAATAGTGGCAAGACACATACTGTAGGTATATAAGGACATCTGACAAAGTGGGTTGTCCGTCAAGAACCAGGAAACAAAATTCTGAAGACTGCGAAATCACCTTTACAATCATGTAAGTTGCGTGCGCCTGGCAAATCCGCCGTTATTATAGCAATCCGCCATGGAACAAGCACGCCTGCTCTTAAAGGGAATGTGAGATGACGCTCTGATTGGTTTATTGCACGTTATGCCCAAACCAGACCTATGAGTAATGTAGCGACTTCAGACCAACCCATTTTAGATTTGCGCCAGGCACAAGAGTCATTTATCCCGCTGGTATAATAGCAACAGCGCCTGAGATCCGCCCACAAAGTTACTTGAGTTTCGCATTTGATACTTGAGTTTCAGATCGTTAAAATAGGGCCCTAAATGTTTTATAGACAGGTGAGCAACTGTTTTGAATCATTCATCGACAGAAAACAGCGCTAGGTTATGGTTATCCGCTCTCAATCTGTGTTGTGCTTTTCTCTCATTAGCAATCGCTCCAGCGGCCTCGTTCCGCTCCAACGGCTTTCGCCGCGTTAATAAATCTTTAATACAATACTGGTCATTCATGAATATGATTTTTGCCCGTGTACTGTCATTCTCCACCGGCTGTAGAGGTGAAGACAACTACTCCCATGATTACGGCAAATCAAGGCGTCATCAAGCAACACCTTTGTTTGAATAAACGACCTCTAGTGGGGAAAAGTTACATAGTGTGCCTTTAAACCTAACTTTCAGTGAGGTGTAAGCAGATCGTACCAAAACTTACAAAATTAGGTTTTATAAACTTAACCCTCTAAGCGCCAAAGTCGCAAAATTGCGACAAAACGTCATACTTAATAAAACAGGCTGTAGATCCTAATATGGTGTAATATCTCATTTGTATTCCCTACCACTAGATGGCAGGCATGTAATACTTTGATTCAAGACCAAAATGACGTCATGTTCCTATTCAAACTATTGGAGAAAACAGCAGAGCACGTGAGCGCTCGTGTCATTGATGCGGAAGCAGTTCAGTTCAGAGCGTCTGAGTAAATTGTGAGATTTGTGAGAGAAAATCATAAAATGGCTAATAAAAACTTGTATCGTGAGGATGTGTTGCAAATGTTATTCGCCGATTCTGACTCTGAAGGGGAATATTTGCCTTTTGAAAATGACGATCGCGCCTCTCCCGGTACATCTTTGCCGCGAAATGGTGCAGCTCGCGCTTCTCCCGGTACATCTTTGCCGCGCAGTGGTGCAGCTCGCGCTTCTCCCGGTACATCTTTGCCGCGCAGTGGTGCAGCTCGCGCTTCTCCTGGTACATCTTTGCCGCGCAGTGGTGCAGCTCGCGCTTCTCCCGGTACATCTTTGCCGCGCAATGGTGCAGCTCGCGCTTCTCCCGGTACATCTTTGCCGCGCAATGGTGCAGCTCGCGTTTCTCCCGGTACATCTTTGCCGCGCAATGGTGCAGCTCGCGCTTCTCCCGGTACATATTTGCTAGTATGGTATGTTAGACGATGTCAAAGTATGCATAGGACAGTTATGGGGCAACGTGGAGGCAGGGTGGGGAGTCGCAATGACAATGACAATAGTCCGAGCTATGCGCTCTCGGCGCGCGCGTAAGGCAGATCTGGCCGCGCCCGCGCGCTCGTAGCAGGAGCAGAGGCGGTGTGCCACGGGGCAACTTCTTCTTCTTCTTCTTTTCGATTAATGGCAGATTGCAACCATGACTATAAGGTGCATACCGCCACCTACTGTACAGGCACGGGGCAACTAAACAGGTCTTGTCTACTTGTGTTTGTGTGTCATATGAATAATATATATATGTAATCAGAGTGCCTACTGTATGTAGTAAATGGAAAATCTCTACAGCAAAAGGCCAACCACTACATGCATTCGGTTTGTTTCAACCATTTATTAGTAATGATTTACACAGTTTGTTTACTACTTACTATTTACCTGAGCATTCAGTATTGTGCAATATAGCATACAGAAGGTGAGGGACATTATGGGGGGAAAGAAGTGCTGCATTTTATCATTTAAACATGTGACTTTTCATGAAAATTCTATAATCCAAGATGGCCGCCACCATATGACGTCATAATATGCAAATTAGATGGGAAAATGTAATCCCTACATAAACTTTGGGTCATCCTTAATATTTCTCTAATTTACAGAAAGTCTCTATCTTTAATTACTTTTAAGATATAGCCTTTTGAAATTAAGATGTCAAAATCGAACGTTTTAGGAAAAAACCTCTGGCGCCTAAAGGGTTAATACGGATTAGCAACAAATTTGCAAAAGCGGAAAAAATACTCTCAAATTTTCATGAGATTGTTTTAAAGAACTTTACAAATCAATCCGGTATCGACCATTTAACACCATTCAATGCATTTAATTTAATATTCAGATGATTATACTCTGCCTCTTAAACGATTTAGCTTTTTGGTTAATGGCACAAAACTGAGAAGTTGAGAAAACTTGAGTCAACCAGCTTCAGGACTTTTTTGAGTTTAAGGAAAAATTGTTGTAACAACTTAACAATTGAAGTTGGTCAGTGCTTTCATCAAACACAATATTATAAGTTCTACCAGAAAGACTCGGGAGAATAGATACTCGATAATTATACATTTATTAACAGCCCAGCAAGCCACATGCAATAAGTTCTTTGGCGTAGGCCCCGTCCGTAACTCGCAATCCGAGGGTACGGATTCAGCATTTCCCGCCTGAAGATGGCGGGGGCGCAGCCGACCCCCAATGCGGTATTGGAAGGGACCATCCTGGTGGTGGTGGGGAGGTTGAAGGGGAAATCCTATGGTGATAGGAAGGATGGACGGAGGAACCCATCTCTTGCTGGAGGGAAGAAATCATCTTGGTGGTGGAGGGGTGGATGGAGGTGAGTGAAGCGTCAGCATCTGCGAACTCAGACAAGTGTAAGTACGGGTCTTTTATACTTCTAGTATTAAAACGTGATTGGATAGATGAGAAGATAATCAATGACGCAACAATTGAGTCTTCCCAGCAGAACTTACGCTAAAGCTTCCATTTCTATGAATAATGTTTTTTACTTTTAATGGTTCACTCAACCTTTGAGTTGATTCTGATAAAACGAACATTTTTTTTTTTTTACAGTTAATCACATCCTCTTATTTTTCAACATGTCTACTCCAACATCTTGTCACCTGACACGTTTCCCATCCAGTCAATTCCTCGTAGATTATGAAAATTAATTTAAGAAAAGTTATAACTATGTACTTTACATCTTGAGGAGATTCCTCCCCTTCTATCTAAAGCGCTTTGAGGTCTCAAAAAAAGCCATATATAAATGTAACGAATTATTAATTATTATTATTATCTGCTAAACACAAAAACCTCACCAAAACACCTCTTCAGGAATGTTTTCAAAAGGATCAAGACTTATGAGAAAATAACAAGGTAAACTAATGTAGTTGCCATGCAATGGTATTATAATGCACCTTCCTCAATGATGGATTGTAATGAATACTGACTCAGGTGCCTATAAATACTGTTTTTCGGAGTGTCAAAGCCTTCTACATCCAAGTAATGTTCACCGTTCTACAGTTTCTGATTAAACCCCTGTTGCCTGTGTGTTTCTGCCCTGCAATTTTAAAGCTTAACCTGTTTATCTGAAACCCTGAGACTCCATCAGGCTCCTGCTACCCGCGGACAAGCATGAAAATAACTCAGGGACGCTACTTTAAATATAAATGGATTTACTAATTGCTGTCTTTTAGGGAAGAACTGCATATGAATCCTTTGAAATGAAATTTACTGAATTCTCGGCCCTTGAAAGCATTTAAAATGTTAAAGTGTACTTGCCAATCATGCACATTTTTGCTCACATGCTCACATTGCTCACAATCATTTCATTGAGCACTAAACTATTTTATTTGGACTAAGGCTAAAGTCATGTACAATCTTGATTTTTTCTTTCTTTCATTTAGTTACCCAACATGGTCAGGTTGAATCAATCATATTTCAAATAACAAAGTTGTAATAATTCTAAAAAACACTTTTAGCTTATCTATAGCTGCTTTACATGTTACCATGAAGTACGTTTTATAGGTGACGTAACATGATATGTTTACAGTGAGTATAGTTTTTAATTTAATACAATTTATTTACTTACATATTTATTTACTTTTATATTATATGAAATCTTCGTCTTCTCCACCGGTCCCGTTTGGCTATATAGCTCCGGTCCCGTCCGGAGATCTTCCTCCTCCTATGTTCCCATCCAACTTCCTGGTCCCATTTCCTCTACTGGTTCCGTCAAGTCCCCTAGATCCGTCCAGCTCCTTGGCTCTTTTCCCACTGCTAACTCTGTACGGCTCTTCGGCTCTGTCTCAGGCATCCAGACCACCAGCTCAGCATGAGGCTGATACCCCCGGCTGCACCTCAGGCCTCCAGGTCCATGTCTCCACCTTGGCCTCTCAGCCCATCAGCTCCGCCCCGGCTCTGCGGTCTCCGCCGTGGTCCGTCAGCCCTAGGACTCCTCCGGGCTCCCTCATCCCTCCAGCTCAGCCTCAGACAGTCGTCGCTCTGCCTCCGCCACGGACTTCCGGGTCTCTGGCTGTGCCTTAACCAGGGGTGGCCAACGCCGGTCCGGGAGAGCCACAGTCCTGCAGAGTTTGAACTACAGTCCCTTGGAGCAAAAACTAGGCCACCGCTGGCCTAAACCCTCCACCGGGCTTCTCCTTCCCCTCCAACTTCCCTATTGTCCTCACTCGCTCCTTCGTCGCCCCGGTCAGCCGAGTCCCCGTCTCCGCTTTGGTCCCGTGAGCCAGCAGCTCCACCTTGGGCTTCCGGGCCGTGGATGTCGCCCTGGTCCTTTGGCCTCTCTGCTCCGCCAGTTTCTCCACACACCCTGGTTCCTCCTCCATCAGTCGTTCCTCTGGGTCTTCCCAGGCATTCAGCCAAAGGCTCTTCCCGCTGTCGGCTCCACCATCGTGCCTCTCTCCACCGACGACTTCTCATCCCTGTCTATCACCAGCTCCACGCACACCTCCAAAGCTCCCTCCCTCCATACTAGGGACTTTAAGCAACAGCTGCTGTTGGAACGGCAATGGCAGCTGGAAGTAAACGGTTAACTGCCGTAGCTAAAGAATGCTAAAATCACTTGACATTTGACAAAATACAAATAAAGAAAGTGATTTTAAAAAGCAGGAGATGGTTGCTTTTGGCATTTAATGATATACATAAACAATTACAATGCCATATACCATAAATCATAACATTAACTTTCTTAATCTTTCATGTGTAACGACTATGGCAAATCAGCTGTTCTCCAGTAGTAACGTTACAGTAGAACGTCGCGAAGTAGCAGTTAAAACCGTGCAAGCGCAAATAACGCCAGAATACTGTTCCCATTCCACCAGAGGCTGTTGCTTAAAGTCCCTATTCATCAAACTATCTGTTATGCCACAAAGTCATGCCTTCTGAGAGGGGGGAGTACTGATACAGTTATGTTTATTTATATGAACTCTTATTTTGATAAGCTGTTCTGTTTTCCATAGTTCCCGTTTCCCTGCTCTGTTTAGTTTCCTTGATTTCTGATCGTATCCCTGTTAGTTTCTATGGTTACTTATTATTATCAGCTGTATGTTAGTTCCTAACATACCTTATTTCCTTTGTTATCTTCTGCATATCTACTCCCTGTTCAGTTGTCGGTTATTGTCTGTGCGTAATGACGAGTTGTTTACTCCTGTTCTTCTAACGATCTACTCCGTTTATAATGAAAGACTTTAGTATTCCTCGGTTGTGCGTGTTGCTTACAACACAAACTCGTTACATATATTCTCGTTACATATATTCTCAAATTTCAATATTCTTATTTTGAAGATTTTTTTTATTAATGTATAAGATAGAATTGGTATAAACATATCCTAAGATTTAAAACAAGTTATAGATAGTTGATTGAATAGAATTTAAATTGAATTTACCAATGATATTGTTGACTCTATTTGTCCAAATGCCATTTTAGAAAAACAACAAAAATCATGCATTACCAAGATTTTGTGCCCAAATCTGGGGTACACAAATAGAAAAATTGTAGATTTTTTTTTAGTGCAATATATTTTGAATTCAAAAGATTGTCGAGAGTATGACACAATGCCAACATTTGATGTATTTAGAGCTACTTATTGTGCTGTTTATTTTATGTTATACAATGTTTACGTCACATCTAATAGTTCTCAGTTGAAAGATTGTATTTTGCTTTTATTGCTCAAGTATTGGAACACCAATTTGTATCTTGTTTTTGGGAAATGGCAAGCGCTCACCCGACGTCTGTCAGCTCTGGAGCTCTTCTTGCCTGTTTCACTGCACTCTTATCTCTAACGGTGAGGTCATGGTGTTGTGCTTCTCTGAGCTTATCTCTGTCTCTCTGCCTTTGCTCATGAAACTGACCAGCCAGCAAGAGAGACACACATCACTGCACATACATCTCCATTAAATATATCCCACATGCACAAGGAGCCGTGCTTGATACAGTGAGCGGCAGCTCTGGCAGTCGAGCAGTGTTACACAAGATGCTAGCTCATCCTGGCAGTCTTTAAACAGAAATGCTGTTATTAATGTGTAATTACACTGTTATTACATTGTAATAATCATATTAATGCATAATATGTTGGATATAGTCACTGTAAAGTAAAGTATTACCCAGTTTCCGGCAGCAGGAACTCTTTCAGAGGACACTTTGCCCTTGGTTAAATGCATGTGGCATGAAGACTATGTATGTATCAGATAACTTCAATGTGGCGGCACTCTTATCTCTTCAATCAAATGAGCCCACATGCAGCCTTTGTTCCACAGCTGATTGTACAATATTTAACCAATGTAAATACAAAAGGATAATCTTTGTAAATATCCCTGATATCAGTATCATATAATGTTTCCAATGTAATATCCCATAAGCCCTGGTGTAAATGGCTTCACAAGAATGTCGATTCTGTCATGATATAAGTTCAATCTCTTAAAGGAATAGTTCACCCAAAATGTTATGTTACAAAATGGAGGAATAACCATATTTAATATTTAATTATTGATAATAATAATAATAACAACAATAACAACAACAACAAAAATAAGCATCTGAACTAATGTTACAATATTTGTATCATTGTTGTTATTGATAATAATAATAAATATGGAATTTAAAATTAGAAAAAAAATATTATTATTATTAAAAGTTAAGAAAGTGTGCTAATGCCACATCACAGATTTTCAGAGTAAGAATTCATACCAGAAGTTCGTGTCAAGATCACGCTAAATATGCTCACCTCTCGTATAAACATTTATAGCTCTGGTCCAGACGGTGATTAACATTTTTATAGGACACTGACTGATGTATCAAGTGATCTCAAATCTAAAACGCGGCTTGCTGGGTCTTCCTGTTCCCAATGCATCTGGCCCAGTCTGGCCCAGTCACGAGCCCATCTGCCAGCAGTCATTCACAGCGCTTCTGGGAGCTGCTCTACTCCGACGATTCTCAGTTTGTGTCTGCCGTTTCCTCTCGCTGGCATTGCATGGCTGTTGCTGTATTAGCAGTGACATGGCATTATTCTTACATCATTCACACCGCTCCTTCATGAATTCCCTGACTTCACGATCTTGTTTCCAGCACGAATGTAGACGTGCTTATCCTGTAGGTGAACACAAATAATTCAGAGGGACAGGCTTCTTTTTCTGGACACAATGAGTCCACTGGTGCCAGGCCGGAGATCCAGACTAGATGTCATTTTGAAACACCTCACTGTCGGTTTTATATGTCGTCATTCTTTCTTTTGCTGAATAAATGAAAAGGTTTTTCGTTATCTTTTGCACACAGCAAGTTCAGGAAGGGGGTATACGCTTATACGTTTAATCGGTTCACCCAAAAATTAAATCATTTACACACTAATCTCATATGACAAAGCACTTTATTTTATTGACACAAATGCACTTACAGTGTACCTCAAAACGTAAACACATACTTTGGGTCTTTAGTGACCCAGGACGTCATTCACTACCCTCCTCCTCATTCATTTTTTAAAGTTAGACATCAACCTTCTTAGTATTCCTCAATCAATTCAATAGAACAAGAAGAAAAAAATATATATATATGAATGCCTGCTTTCCCATATATTTTTTGTGTGAAATTTGTATAATATTTAGTTAAACAAACCAAGGTGTGTAACAGTGTAAGTATATGTTATGCACAACACTAATTGAATATTTGATAACTGAATAAGTGCAATTTAACTTTATTCATCAAGGTGCCAATGTCTGACACACAATGATAAAGTGACGTTTCACTCATAATCACAGCAGGCAGAAAACAAAATAATAGGAAATACCATCAGCAAAACTTAGGCTTTGACTTAAACAATAGTTCCAAAAAGGACAACAACGCCATAAAAGTGCAATTGGAGATGTGAACTTTATTAAATACGTTTTCCCGAAGCCATGTTAAGGCCTGTTCACACCAAGGACGATAACTAACGATAACAATAAATTATAGTTCTAAAAATAGTTCTAAATATAAAAGAATAGCAGGGTCCATGGTTACACTTTATTTTAAGGTGACACTGTTATATTGTATTTACTCAAATAAGTACTGAGTAATATTAATTAACTACATGTTTACTATAGAGTTATGGTTAGGGTATGGTTTAGGGATATTGTAATTATGCATAATTTACTGTTATTATAATAAGTACATGTAGTAATGTGTAACTACAGAGTCTTCAACTATAACAATAACAGCACAGAGAAACAATAGTGTTGGAATCACTTTCAGAACGACAAAAACACTGACAGCCAATCAGAATCAATCCTGATTTTCAGAGGCTGAGCATTGAAAGCGTCAGATGAAAAAACTGCAGAACTTGCTTATAATAAACAGAATGATATCGTCCATCGTTGTGGACGCCAATGGAGTTATCATTATAGTTATCATTCTTGGTGTGAACGGACCTTTATAGAGTTTTAAACCCAAATATAATAAAAATGTGGCACATCTAAGTTTTAACCTCTTTGACACCAAACCAGTGAATAAATACATGCAATGTAATGCGTCAAATTGTAATGGTGAAGAGGAAGTGAATTTGGGAGCCATGCTACACTGTAAACCCGAATAAGTTGGCAAAACTCGATTGCCTCAAATTTTTTAAGTTACGAAATTCAAAGTTTAAGTAATCAGAACTAGCAGATTTTTATTTTGTAGCTACTTATACATTTTAATTGTTCTTTACTTGAAATGTTTGAGTACACTAATTAACAATTAACTTAAAACTGCATGTAATCTCAATGTGAACACTTTTATTAGTATAAACTTAGCTAGCTTTAACAAGCTAATCTGCTAACATACTAATTTGTTATCATGTTAGCAATAGTATGCAATACAGAAGCGCTTGCTGTATGAGTGCAACAATATGATGGTATTATTTGCTCTCACATCAATCTCATGCTCCACATGTCACCATGATGGTAACTATCCTAAAACCAACATTAACAGAAATTCTTCTAAATTAGCAAAACAAAACATTAATCACTACTAAATCTCATTATATTACACTTAACTTTAGCATTTACTCTCCCTTTCGAGTGCCATCGGCAAAGCATGCTGGGAAATAGACATCCCAGCCGTTTCAGTGAAACTTAAGTTCGTTTAAATTAAAATAAATAATTTAATAAAACTCAAAACATTGAAACAGTTCAGTTTACCTAAAATATATCAGTTTTGTGAACTTGAAAGAAAAAGAAAGTGCTAAATACTCATAAAAGTTAATTTGACTGAACTAATTAGTTTAATTTAAGTTTGTCCTACTCAAACTATTAATTATTTTGAGAGTTAGGGTTTACAGTGATACCGTGGAAGATTTAACATTCTTCAGAAAGTCATACAGGTTTGTGATGAGTTATACAGTTATTCTTGAACCTGTGATGAAGACCAGTAAAACGCTCTATTTGATTATTACGCTATAAAGCAATACCAATGCAGTAAAAATGAGTCAGACTTTGTAAAAGTCCAGCTCGAGTTCATCCCATTGGGGGTCGTTCACCTGCGTTGGTCTTTATCTCTTCCGTTTGCATCCTACGGCTCTTGGCCTCCACAGGAATTGGAGAAACATTGCATTGACATCAGACATATATTTCCGCTCCTGACAAATCCATCTGACTAATAGGCCTTCGCCTGTGGGGAGTTTATGTGCTATGTGGAAAACACCTTGTCAATGCATCTGTGTATTACTTACTGTCAATGACCTCTTTCTCGAGAGATGGGTGTCGTTGTTCATAAAGAGCTGGGAGATGACATTTACATATTATTGAACAATACGCATATACGAAATATGTTGAGCTGGCTGGGCTTGGGGGCGGACCTTTATGGTTATTCAGTCATTTATTTTTTAATGGATGGTTTTGTGTGAATCAGATCCTGCAAATTTGTCAGAGCGTAAAACAGTTATGTTTTCTCATGAACTCGGGTTATGTTATTCATAAACAAAACCACATCTATACATTTTCATAGCTGCAAAACGAATTGAGTAATTATTTTCAGTTTATGATTTAAAACCAACAATGTTTTAAGTAATATTGTAAGTTTGTAAGACCAACAGATAGATAGATAGATGGATGGATGGATGGATGGATGGATGGATGGATGGATGGATGGATGGATGGATGGATGGATGGATGGATGGATGGATGGATGGATGGATGGATGGATGGATGGATGGATGGATGGATGGATGGATGGATGGATGGATGAATAAATAAATGTATTTAAAATACCATTCAGAGTTAAAGCAAACAAAACCAAAATAAATAAATAAATCTGAAATTGTACAGACATTTAAATATTTAAATAAACAAATTCTGAACTAAATCTAAAATCTAAACAAAACATTTAAATATTATATAATTACACAGTAATTACCTTGTTACTACACATGATGATTGCATCTACAGTAATGACTCAAACGTCCATGAAGTCTCAATCCACCAGCATTAAATTCATCTTTAAGCTCGTATGAATTAGGATCCATCTCCGATTACTCAGATAAAGAGATTAGACATTGTGACACACTCACACACAGTCGCGAGATTCACAAGTTCCAGTGAAACTGGACACAAGCGGAGTGTGAAGGTTAATTGGTAAGATTATACGAACAGGTGTGTGTTCAATCTAGGGCTGAAACACACCTGTAAAGGTCTTAGTCGTCATTATATGCGCTCATACATATGAAACGGCAACATAAGGAGCACAGCACGGCACAACACACACTGACCCAGCTATATTAACTATCATCTATGTCTCTTTAATAATAAACTGAGATGTTTTTTGTGTCTTTAGGGTTCTAATGTTTTTCACACACATTTTTTTTTTGCCAAATAAACTAAAATGTGTGGCTAAATTAACTGGTTTATTTTATATAGAAAAATATTGCTAATATGATTGAATCTTCATTAGGTTACACCAATGAAAGTCATTTTTAAGGGTCAGCTAAGGTAAAAGGTAAAAGAAGAAAAGACTCAAAAATACTTATTTTAGAAATAGATCATTAAACTCAACATGAAATCAAAATGTCGCCTTTCTGCAATGTGTCTTCAGTGTTTTTGACATGAAGTGCCATTTTTTATTTTTCTTGTTCATGTAAGTGTCACACACTTATTCTGCAGAGATCCTCATTTTTAAATATTGCTCGCGGTCATCTCATTTATACACACTATTATTCTGGCTGAAGACACACACACACACACACACGTTTTAACTTGTGTGACAGTTCACTAGTCCAGTGGCTTTAGCGGTTTATGTTTTTACACTTCACGGTTCAAGCCGGAGAGTTTGGCTTCTCTACAGCTCATAACTATATTAATGCATGACTTTGAGGAAATATTCCTGCAAGAGTAGATTGGTATATATGAGCGAGGGAATTCAACATTTCCCCAAAAAAGTTTGTAACCTAAAACTGTTTTTTCATGTGGCATTTTATTGAAATTAACAACATTAGAATCAATCTGATTACAGTTGGTTAACGAAAGAAAATGTAATTGACAATTTTTTTTATAATAAAAAATATTGACAATATTGATACATTTGATAGATAATATTATACTGTAACAGTTGATTTCAAGACATGTGTCTGACCAAATATTTAATAAAAAAATATTAATTAGAATAAACAATTTTTTTCGTAAATATAATAGGTCCAATTTCCCAAAACCATTAATTCAGTTCTCAAAACAAAGATATGTTTCTCAAAACCGTTCAACACATTTCACCTGTTTTCACACACGTTCACATTTTCTCTGTTTCTGCGAAATTCTACACAAAAATGTCCTTATTTTAGTTCAATAAACACAAACACAATATAACGATCTCAAGTGTCACACTGAACTCAAATAGCACACATTTATCCATGTGTAAAAACTGATGACTCATCAATCAGAATCTCAGGAAATTGTAATTAGGGCCACGGGTGATTATTTGCTGTGGAAAATGAATCCTAGCGGTGGGAGAAAAAGGAGGAGGAGAGGAAAAGAAAAATGAAGGGGACGAGGAAGACATTTGTACAAAGCACTAGTTGACCATGCTCTTGTGCAGGAATGATCATGAGTGAAGTTGGTCTACAGGCTCATCTACTAGGTTTTATACTTACTGTTAGTATATATATATACATTGTCATAACGTGTCCCGTGAAGGTCAAGGGGAGGTGGTAGATAGGCTCAGGACTCAGACATCATCCAAAGAGGATTTTTATTAAATGCCAGTGGATAAGTAGGGGTGAACATATTCACAGTGATGTCTCAAATAAAAAAAAAAAAAAAAAAAACTAAACAAAAATAAATAAACACTTGACTCAGTGCAAACTTTGATGTAATAACAAACAAAAATAAATTGCTACAGGCAGCAATACTCTTCAGAAATACATTCAGCAATATGACCCCATCTTTACCTCCTCAGGTTCAGTTTAGACTGTCTTATATAGCCTAGGACAGGCTCATTACCCTCAAGACCGTACCAACTGCAGGGGCATCAATACAAAAACCTTTGTAGCAAAATAACTTCCAAAAATAACTTCCAACAATAATTTAAATAAACTCATTCAGCAACTTAAACTACATGTAAACACCATAAGGCATTTCCCCATGCCTACATTACCAAGGGTTAAGTCTCATTCCCTATTATTAGAGATGGTTTGCCCCAACACAAGAAAAGGGAAAGCTGTGGTCCCGCCCCCTCCTTTGAGGAGTCACAGGAACAGGAAATGGTGAATAGACAACATGTGGGTTAACAGTTTGCCATGTGCCAATAACTACAGATTTGAAATAATAAATACCATAATGTATAACTACAAACTTGTCTCTGTGTGATTAATGAGAAAACAAAGGAAAACTATAGTAGACATAACATGTTGTGATGACCGCTGATATGTGCACCTATCTGCAATCAACTCAAACAGCATATCTTAAACTTATTATAAATGAATGTTATAGAATAATGAACCTAAGGGACTGCACCATAGTCAACAAACACAAAACCATAAATAACAAATGTAAAGAAACATAAGCCCATAAACAGTTTGTAATGACTTTGGCAGTGATGACGTCATCCTAGTACCCGTCATCACATACATATATAGTATAATTACAGTACACAGTAGCAGTACTGTAGATCGGAGAACTTTCACTATTCTACAGGTGAAACTCGAAAAATGTGAATATCGTGCAAAAGTTCATTTATTTCAGTAACTAATATATTTTATAGACTCATTACATGCAAAGTGAGATATGTCAAACCTTTATTTGTTATAATTTTGGTTATTATGGCTTACAGTGATCAAACATAAAACAAAGGTAAGAAACACAAAACAAGAACATCGACTTGAAACATTCATTCCTAGACAACCACACAGGGCAAACACGAGGGCTTAAATACACAAGACTAACGACAAGACAAGGGACACCGGTGAACAATTAAACAATCAACCAATGACCACATGACACAACAGACAAGGGAACACAAGGCAGGATCACATGACTAAAACAGGGGATCACATGACAGACCAGAACAAGAAACAAAACCAAAACCGTGACATAGGCCTTAATCAGGTCCCTACTGCCCCTCCCCAAAATTTTATTGGGACAAAACTCTGGAACAGCGGTGGCCATCTCGGGCGAGACTCTGGAACGGCGGCGGCCATCTTGTCCACGGCCTCAGGCAGTGCGGCGGTGGCCATCTTGTCCAAAGAAACAGGCGTGGAGACGGCCATCTTGTCCGAAGATGAACTCTCAGAGGTGGCTGCCAACTTGGGCGAGAGCTCGTTAGCTGGAGCCAATGTGTGCGCTGCTCACACACACAAAATAGCTGTGGCGGCTATCATGACAGCTTTATAACCCGGAACTGTCTCAGGAGCAGCGACCATCTTATCCGGAGTCTCTGGCTAGGCAGAAGTGACGTGAACGGTCTCTGGCTCGGCGGACGTGACGTGAACAGTCTCTGGATCGGCAGACGTAACGTGAACAGTCTCTGGCTCGGCAGACGTGACGTGAACAGTCTCTGGCTCGGCAGACGTGACGTGAACAGTCTCTGGCTCGGCAGACGTGACGTGAACAGTCTCTGGCTCGGCAGACGTGACGTGAACAGTCTCTGGCTCGGCAGACGTGACGTGAACAGTCTCTGGCTCGGCAGACGTGACGTGAACAGTCTCTGGCTCGGCAGACGTGACGTGAACAGTCTCTGGCTCGGCAGACGTGACGTGAACAGTCTCTGGCTCGGCAGACGTGACGTGAACAGTCTCTGGCTCGGCAGACGTGACGTGAACAGTCTCTGGCTCGGCAGACGTGACGTGAACAGTCTCTGGCTCGGCAGACGTGACGTGAACAGTCTCTGGCTCGGCAGACGTGACGTGAACAGTCTCTGGCTCGGCAGACGTGACGTAAACAGTCTCTGGCTCGGCAGACGTAACGTGAACAGTCTCTGGCTAGGCAGAAGTGACGTGAACAGTCTCTGGCTCGGCAGACGTGACGTGAACAGTCTCTGGCTCGGCAGACGTGACGTGAACAGTCTCTGGCTCGGCAGACGTGACGTGAACAGTCTCTGGCTCGGCAGACGTGACGTGAACAGTCTCTGGCTCGGCAGACGTGACGTGAACAGTCTCTGGCTCGGCAGACGTGACGTGAACAGTCTCTGGCTCGGCAGACGTGACGTGAACAGTCTCTGGCTCGGCAGACGTGACGTGAACAGTCTCTGGCTAGGCAGAAGTGACGTGAACAGTCTCTGGCTCGGCAGACGTGACGTGAACAGTCTCTGGCTCGGCAGACGTGACGTGAACAGTCTCTGGCTCGGCAGACGTGACGTGAACAGTCTCTGGCTCGGCAGACGTGACGTGAACAGTCTCTGGCTCGGCAGACGTGACGTGAACAGTCTCTGGCTCGGCAGACGTGACGTGAACAGTCTCTGGCTCGGCAGACGTGACGTGAACAGTCTCTGGCTCGGCAGACGTAACGTGAACAGTCTCTGGCTAGGCAGAAGTGACGTGAACGGTCTCTGGCTCGGCAGACGTGACGTGAACAGTCTCTGGCTCGGCAGACGTAACGTGAACAGTCTCTGGCTCGGCAGACGTGACGTGAACAGTCTCTGGCTCGGCAGACGTGACGTGAACAGTCTCTGGCTCGGCGGACGTGATGTGAACAGTCTCTGGCTCGGCCATGGCGGGATGAGGGTCTGGTGTGACTGCGCCGGTGAGCGGTGTTAGCACTGGAGTTGCCAACACTAGAGAGGGCATGACGTGAAGTGGCTCAGGTTTAGAGGATAACGTGGGCTTGCAAGGCTCCTCATCTGTAAAGCCCACAGTAAATGATGAGCCGCTCAGTAAAAGGGCAACGTCAATATATTTGACTATAGTCCAGTGAGGGGTATTTGTCAGTCATGAGGTAGTTAAGAAAGTCATTCAGTCCATGACAAAAAATGTCCTTTAAGACAGCATCATTAAAGTCCACCCCATGGCAAAGCTCACTAAACTCTTTAACATAATCCTCAATCGGACAGTTACCTTGGCGGAGGCGGAAGAGACAAACTGCTGGATCCATGTCAGGCTAAATCTTCTGTTACAAACTGGTCTTAGACAAGAGGGTTGAGGATCCAAATGCAGTTTATTTAAAGGGTTGTCCAGAATCGCAATCCAAATCCAGGCAAGGGTCATACACAAGCAAACAATGGCAGTTAAGGGCTGAGGCAGAGAGAGAAATCCAAGGGAACAGGCAGATAATCAAGAAAAACAGGAGAAACAGACAGAACGCTCAGAACTGAAGTGAAACACTAAACAAGACATAGCAATGAGTGTGAAAACCAGGCTTATGTAGGGTGAGTTAAACAAGATAATGAGACGCAGGTGAATGTGATAATGAGTGCTGATGAGTCCAGGCAGAGAATTATGGGAGATGTAGTTTGTGGGGGAATAGCAATAGTCTGATGTGGAGCGCCCTCTGGTGGTTCTCAAGGGCACTCCAGCTGGTGTTAAATACAGATTATGAAAACCCCAAATTCAAAATTAGAATATTGTGAAAATGTTTTCATAAGCTGTAAGGCATAATTATCTAAATTAAAACAAATAAAGGCTTGAAATATCTCACTTTGCATGTAATGAGTCTATAATATATATATATGTTTCACCTTTTAAGTTGAATTACTGAAACAAATGAACTTTTGCACGATATTCAAAGTTTTCGAGTTTCACCTGTTCAGTAAATACTGTAGCACATCTTGTACACCCTCAAAATCATAATTGTCAAAGTGATTTGTAGCCAAGCCCTTCTTACATTTAGTGTTTTTACTGAACTGAGAGATGACTACCTAGGGGAGGGAGAGAAAGACTAAGAAGTTATAATATGGCAAATATGGTCATTATCAGTACTGTAATGCAATTTGGCAGAGAGGATACCCTACTCTACTTTAATTGACAGTATACTCTATTGCATATCAAGTTCATATTCAATTATTTAGTATTACAACTTTTCTTATCTAGTGTTTTTTTTAAATCTACTGCAAGATGTCTTACAGTAGTGTAATGAAAATAAACTTTCCTTAAAGAATATTGTTGAATATCACTGTTTCTGCACCCCTCTATATTAATGCTGTGCTGTAATTGACATTCCTGTATGGCCTGACCCAGACCTGAGACGAGATGATGAAAGCATTGATGCTGATGCTGTTGCTCAGTAACTTGTGCATTTGCTGCGTTTGGAAATGAAGCTTTTGAAAACGTAAGTATTTCACCGTGCATGAACTCTTCCTGACATGTTTTGTCAGTGTGACATTTCAAAGGTCAGGTATTTGTCCAGAACAGCATGTACAGGAGTTCTGCTGGATCCACTTATGTAAGAGGTATTTATTACGGTACTGTTTTGCATTTCTTTTGTCAGGGTTGTCCCTGAAAGAGTTATCAATCAGTGCTGTGATTTCACATTATTTTTTTGAAAACCTATTGTAAAGAGTATGGTAGCAATGTTTTGAATTAATCCCTCCAGTGTGTAACAAACATGTAGTCTGTGTTTTTGACAGATTGTGTGTATTGTCTGAGGGAAAAGTTCAAATTGACCTATCGGTAAGCCCCTCCCCTTGAACGCTGATGAGCCAATGTCAACAGTGTGTTTCAAACGTGTGATAATATTTGCGCGAACCGACCGTAATCTGGTTCCCTAAGGATTCGACCCCAATCCCAATGAAGATGAAAACTTTCATTTTCTGCTTGTCCTACTCTCATTAAGTTACAATTAAAGTCAGTGAGTCCGAGCTAACTTACAAACCTAAATAGCTAACTGTGCTCACGTCATGTACAGTAGGTAAAAAACACCCGATGGCTCAAAAACAGCCGCCTGTGATCGTGAAGACACTAACATGAGGCTGCTCCCGCTTGCATTGTGATCTACCCTCGCTTCCAAATTAACCGTGTTACATTAATATGTATTTAAAAATCTTTTATATAACCCTGCATGGCATATTTAAGTCCTACTTGAATGCTCCTCGACGAGAGGTGTTCCTTCTGTGTCAAAAATCTAATAAAAACATCTTGGTACAAGGTTTTTACACGGACGGCTGTCATTGTAAGACAGTTAGCATTAGCAAGCAACGAGAGCGACAGTAACTAAGGGGGGCGGGGCTTACCGATAGGTCAATTGGGATTCAGAAGTTAGCTGTTTGTACAGTTGGGTGTGAGTTTTTAAAATTGGGTGTGAAGATTTGAGAAAATGATGAGTTGTTCCTAGAATTGACCTTTCGCAGGGAGCTTGATTGACAGGTGATCTGCCCAATTGGGCGGTTTTCAATTTGATTGTGCGGGTAAAAAAGGGTTTGGGCGGGTGGACAAAATTTGGGCTGGTTTGGGGTCAGTTCGGCGGTTTTCAAACATCTACATTTTAAAGTATAATTGGTTAAAAAACTAAACTAAAGTGTGCATGTAGTGCATAAAATCGGTCATCATGACATTACAACACACACACACACGCAGCGCAGAGTCAGCTGGCGTTGGTGTTGACGTCACCGACGAGCACGCACTTTCAGCCAATCAACGAGGGATCAGCAGGAAGACGCGATTTAGCGCGATAACTTGTAGCTGTATATTCAAGTGATCGCTAATGCCAAAGTGACATGCAGTAAATTGCATCTACAGTAAAAATTTAGATAGTGAGCAAGTCTATAAACGTACACATGTGGGGGTTGATGACTTGATGGTGAATAACTGAGAGGAGAGCACAGTTGAATTACTTGAATTGAAACTGAATATGGGACGACTCAGAGTCATTTCCATGGTCATGTCATGTGCACACTAGCCTAACCAGACATCTGCCATTTTTACACCATCCAGACTGCATGCACTCTTGTCCCTGAAAGCTGCTGAAAAAGGTTTGAATCAACGATGAATCAGTTTTGACTGCTAAATTCTGCGTTATGTTCTGCAATGTGTTCTTCCGAGGGCTAAAGTCATTGTTCATTTCTTGATTGCCGTTTTGATAGTGTCCTCCTCGACATTTAAAGTCATATTTGCTAACTCTCCTTGATTATTGCCCTGGTTTGATGCGTTTTCCTTGGAAATTTATTTATTTTTAATTTTTAATTTACCATCGTTATTTTGTTTTAAGGAGATACAAATTGTGCTTATCAACCTTGAATGACATGGCCATACAATTATATCACATTATTTTGGTAGTAAAATTTTGGGCGGTTTTTTCTTGGAGTGGGTGGGTTTTGGTGAGCTTTTGGGCTGGTAATCACCTTCCCAATCTGGCAACACTGAGTGTACTTTCCTCGGTTAAAACAACATTCCTTCTGATGTTCATTCATGTTTATTTGATGCTATAAATGAACTAGAAGGCAGAGATGATCGGTTCATGAGGCGACACAGCGATCTGTCACACACATTAAAGAGCCACAAAACGGTATTTATTGTTTACATTTCTTTAAAAAAATGACCAAATTTGAAAGGTGAGACTTTGTTTAATAGGTTTAGTTACCGAAAAGTAACCTGATCTGTCCTGTCTGTCAGCGCGTTGTCAGTCTCCTCTCTGCTCCACGATGTATTTTCACTGCGTGAGAACATTGTGTGGCGTGAGAGCGGTGTAGCTTGTCGGACATAGCGACAGTAACTAAGGGGGGTGAGTCTTTGTGAACGGTCAATTGTGTCTAAGCAATTGAAAAAAACTGCAAAATATGTAAATTATAGTTATATATGAAATTTCAATGAACTTAACTAACCTTAGTAGAGAGAGGAGAGGAGAGAGAGAGAGAGAGAGAGAGAGAGAGAGAGAGAGAGAGAGAGAGAGAGAGAGAGAATATGTGGTTGCTGAAAATATCCTCTTTGTTGTCTGAGGATGCACTGCAGTTGTCACGGTAACTCTACTCTCTCAACTGCCACCCAGAATTCGGAAAATGCAACTAAACTGTTCAACTCATTATAATTCACTAAAGTAATATAAAACGTATATATACATATGTAAACAGAAATAGACACATGTAGTAAAAAAAAAAAAGAAGAAAAAAGAATATATACAATATTTTTAGATTTTTGTGACCAACTATATGTTTGATTTAAATCAAATCTGCTCTTTAAAGATCCTCAGCTCTCGTCTTCTTGGCTGAAACGTGACAATAATGAATCATAAGTACTTACTTTACTTAAAATCTACCTTCATTATATATTATAGTTTACCCTTGACAGAATGTGTCATATTATTTAAAAAACATGAAAATGTGGCATTTTACTTTTACCGTTTTGTCTTCACCATGTGACCCTCAGTCCCACTTACTGTACATTACATGAAGCATGCATTACACAAGCGATTGTCAATGTTTAACAATAAGCTGCATTCATTTGTGTCTCGTCACCACTCTTCCAGACATTACTCTCCTTCTGTCTTGTGTGGTTTTCCATTTTCCAGGCTCTGCCATCTCAGTGATCCCCAGCGCACTGAACCGCAGCGAGCAGTGATTGAAGCAGTTGATCCAGATTGCTGCCAACAAGGTCAAAGTCAAATCCCAGGTAGGGCCAAACTGAAGATATATCAGTATCGTGCTCCTGAAAAATCTGCTAGCATCCAGGATCCCAGCAGGGAATAGTTTCTGCCATCAGTGCAGTCATTTGAACTGGGTCTTTGAATAGTAGCATATTATGCTAAAGGACAAGTAGCTGTAGGTCACGGTGTGGTTTAAGAATCAGTGAAAATACTGGCTCTCTGTTTTTGGAAACCACGTACAATCTACAATCTAATGAACATTAAAACATCATAACTGATTTACAGCGTGCAGATTTATTAGATTCATTTGACATTGTTGGGATGTTGGCTTGTGCGCTAAAACTGCTAGCATAAAAACAAAAAAGCAAGTTCCAAAATGTATTTTACCTCATGGAATTCTGAATACTTTTGTGGTAATTTAGTGCAACGTTTTTTTATTAATGAGAAATATTGTCTTGACAAAAAGACTTTATGGTAATATTCATCTCCACAAGGCTGCATATTTTGTAAACAGGATCCATGAGCCGTTCGCGTGATTGATGAAGTGTTGAAACGCACTAAGCGAGCGCTGAGATGAACGCCGGCCTCTGTGCGGTGCTCAAACGTTATGGAGATCGTGAATAATTTGTCTGTCTGGTTGTTGGCCGTGCTTCTAAAAGACTTGTGCTCATATCATCTTATACATCATATGTACATGACTCCGGCTTTAAAGGTCCAATCGTACTAGGAGATGTTCAAATCTATCAGTCTGTCTATAGAAAATATACTATAAATATTACATACATTTCAAACCATGTGTCTGACAAAAATTGTAATAATGAAAAATATATATAAATATACCAGTATTTAACATATTTATTGTCTAATAATATCATAATATAATTTAATATATGTAACAATGTTTTTGGCATATATTTATGTGAATTATATATATATATATAAAGATTATCATGTCCATACTTTGGAATAGCATGCACTTATGTATCATTGATAATAAACCAGGAACATGTATAAAGAAAGTAAACGGGGTACATTTTGATTTAATCTTTATTTTAAAAAATAAATAAAAATAAAAATGTTGAAATTAAATATTAGATCTAAACAACTTATTTTCATCCATCAGTTTGTTTGTAACAAAAATTAAAAGCCAGATGGTTAGGTTATTTTAGACGAACTTGAGTTTACTTTTTTTATT
>JARPMJ010002060.1:85000-131994 GCA_033366665.1 Phoxinus dragarum
TTCATTAACAAGGAAACGCTAAAGGGCGATATCCCATAATGCACACCTCTAGCAGTTACTTGCAACACTAAATGCTACCAAATGTGCTCTCTGTTCTCCCTAAAGGGACTTGCAGTCTCTTCTTGTCTGTCTTTGATTAATAACGTACCGGTTTAAGCACATAATTTCCAGTGTGCAGAGATTATGGGTTGAGGCTCTGTTAAACAGCCGCTCATTTATGGTCTAGGATCCCATTACACGAGCATTACGGAACACCAGAATAGAAGTCGCGATAATGGACAGTTTTATTCCTCTAAATCAAGAGGTCCTGCGTGGCAGTGCTAGACTCGACCCTTCTGAGCTGCTTTGGCGTCCTGCGCCGGCTCACGGAAAGGGCCCCATCAGTCAACCGGCGCTCTGGTGGGTCGGCCCTGTTTATAAATCAAACATTATACAACAAAACACACTTCTGAGTTATAATGTGTGCTGTGTAGAGAACCTCAGAGCGAAGGTCAAGCCAGACAGCCTTAAATGGCTTGTCATCACATAATTATAATATAGTTTTATATAATTAGTTGATTTATTAGGTTACTAAATATATAAAATTACCTTAATATAAATACTTCTGGAAGTAAAAAACTTAAATGATACACTTACAATCACTTGAAACTGTGGCGGTCGTTCAGGGGCTTGGGCCCGTCATCGCTGCTTGCAGCTATATTTCTATTTGGATTTGTGCGTGTTTAACTACACCTGACATTATTATTATTATTATAGTATATCCCACTTGTCATTACAGTTATGGGCAAGATCTTTATTTAAAACAAATAAAAATGTATTATTTGTTACACACGGCTCTGACACACAGGTGAAGGTCCAAATGCAGCTTTACTGAGGGTAATCCACAATCAAAATCCAAAATATAAGCAAAGGGTCAATAACCACAGGGAGAACAATCCAAATGATAACATAGTCCAAAACACAGGCATGGGAAATCCAAAATACAAGGCTGAGGTATGGCAATTTCAAAACACTGCTTCATGATTCTTTCGAAACCTTTACGGATATTTTGTTCCGAATCAATGGTTCGGAGCGTGTATCAAACTGTCACGTGATTTCAGTAAACGAGGCTTCATTACGTCATAAGGGTCCTTGCACACTGAGTCTGAAATTTCCGTATGCGTTTTTTCGTATTCGTGATTCGGTGGCTCTGAATTGTCAAAACGCCATTCAAACACCATTCAAATTGATGCGAAAAACGTAAAATGCGATCGCACCCGATGCAAAAATGTTTATGACGGACGAAAGTTTCGGAGGCAGTGTGTAAGCATGTTGGACATAACGTGAGGTCGTATTTATTTTTTAACGTGCAAAAATTTCGGACGCGAATTTCGGAGAGTGCAAGGGCCTTAACTGTTTCGAAACGTTTCAAAACACTTCGAGATTTCAATGGTTCACCGCTGGGTGAATGGTTCAACCCATGAATCACGAGGATTCACTGAGAACCAATGAACAAGTGTCTGTGGGTTCACCAGCACTCCAGCTGGTGGTTGTGACATTAATATCCGTGTTTCCACTGTCGGGCCAAAAGCAGGTGAGCTAGTGCGTGCCAGGGCCAGTCGCATTTCCACTGTGACTTCCGGGGCTTGATCGGGCCTCGTCAGGGCTTCCTCTGGGCCAACGGCCAGGGTTTTCTCCCCCACCAAATACCTTGGTCCAAAGCGGGCCAACTCGGGCTTGAGGAGTGGTTATGAACAGAGGCGGAGTTTGTCAGGAAACGGCAGCGCCGAAGGATCCAGCGTACCAGCTAACATCAGTATTAAAGACTTTTAAAATCATTTAGCTCAACAACTGACTTTCATGTTTGAATACCTTCTGTTTGTGAACCGATGTGGATTCTGATAACCGTATAAGGCAGAAATATTTATATGCGATGCAAAAGACTATGCGCGCTAACCATTAGGCTACCATAGTGGTGAATATGACCGCTTGAAGAAATCATAAAAATCATATAGGCTACCACAATCATGTTTTTAATTTATCTGTCAGTATGTCTCATCTCTTTATAGCTACCGGACTGTCTGATATCCCTATTTAGCTCCGCATATGTCATAAAATAAAGCAACTGCGGTTTTTCGAGAGCTTCCTATGTTTCTCTGACTGAAAATAGTATTGGGAGAGAGTGCTAAAGCTCGTCAGGTCGCATTTTTGGTGGCATTATCATCTAGAAATGATCATTCTTTCTAAATGTGATGAAAATATACAGTATGTCCTGTGACGACAAATAAACAGAAACAGACGCGACTGAATAAGTAAGTTAGTTTTCTTTATTTTTCTATTTTAAGTACTCTTTCTTTTGTGAAATAATGGTAAATCACTTTATTTCTGTGTGGCTAATGTGCAATCTTGACACAAAGGTAATTCATTATGATCAAGTATACCTTTTTATTGTAAACCTGTGGTAAAACACGATGCTTGGGTTTTAAATAATCAAGTAAACAATAAAAACGCCAGCAAACGGTCGCTTTTATCATGTTCGTTTGGCGATCACGCTTGTTTTCAATGATTTCTTTCTGATAAGGTTTCTGATAAAACTTCCATTTGTTGGTGAAATAATGGATTAGTGTGACGTTGTTCCAGAGAGGCGTGTTACGGGTGTGTTTTAGATATTCAAATTTCAATCAAATATTATATTTTATTTCTGTATTCATTTACTATTATTTATTCAAAATGATTATATAATTTATAAAATAGGATAAAAATATAATATAAATATAAAAATATTATTTAATATTTCAATTTATATTATATTGAAAATCTTAATATCTCTTAAAACCTCTAGTAGGGGGCTTGAATTCTTCACGCACATTGTTTTTCAGGTCAGTGAGTTTGGAATGCCTTTAAAAAGCGATTTGATGAAGCACCAGTCATGCAGGTTTTAAGTCAGAGCACTGACATCAACAAAATGAAAATAAATTTCCATGAAAAAAGATTGCCTATTGGTTGGATGACACCGTTTAATGCGAGTTCTTTTTTTTCCACGGAGTTACTATCTTGAAACTTAAGGAAAAGTCTTACTTTTTTTAAGCTCAGAGAAAAGCCCACGTTTTAATACACTCTTTTATCAGTAAAGAGGGCTGCCTTTCAAAGGTATAAATTAGCGCAGCTTCCTTCTTCCATCGATAATCTTTACCATAAAATGAAGTCAGGCCTGAAAGCTCAGAAATGTGCTTTAAAGTTTCATCCAATTACTCGCTTCAGAGCCTCATAGTTTCATTTTCCGTTAATGATGAATTCTGAAGTGTCTGAGATCTAATCTGAAGCTTCGGCCTGATCTACTGCATGTGGATCGGAAGCCGTTTCTGTGGGTGAGCGCTTCTTTGCGTCTTGCATAGCGTGGTGTTGATGTTGGGGACGGAAATATACTGCAGACTTAACCCTGTTTTTTGCAGTCACCTCACGGGCAATCTTTCTGCACTTACTCAAGCGTAGCCCGTAAGAACTTACAGCTGCCTGTTCCCCATTTCGAGAGCTGCCCTTCCCTATTGGCCGGCGGGGCCTGTGGTTCTGACTGCGGCCCCACTGTTAAAAGCATCTAAGGGCTGCAGTGGGCCCACATCACATTCCAGGCCCCCTTGTAAAACATGTGGAGGACTGGGCTCGACAGCGGGACCTCTTCCACATCCTGGACTTTTATTAGCATTGAGAGCACACGTGGACATGCACACACTCAAACACACCTACTGCTTGTTATTTAGTCAGGAAACTTAGGGAGACTTAGCAAAACATGTCGGAATATATAACACCTCCTCCTATGTGGTAGTTCATTTTGATCATTTCGCATAAAAACTGTGCAAGCTACTCATAATTTAAAGACGGTGAACTAGAGTGAAGATTGTGAGATAATTGTGAGTATGCAACCATTTTAGAAATTATGCATTACCTACATAAATAGTCAAGAATGAATTCAACATTTGGCTATTGGTTAACACCAACACTAACACATACACTCTTAGAAGAAAAGGTTCTCTATAGAACCTTAAAAGGTTCTATAGGCGCTACGTATTTGGAACCCCTAAAAGGTTCTACACTTTTAGAAAAAAAGGGTTCATTGGGGTTCTATATAGAACCATAGGGTTCTTTACTCAACTCCAAAGAACCTTTTATGCTAAAAAGGTTCTATAATGACAAGAAAGAACCCTTTTGGTTCTTAAAAACCCTTAAAAAGGGTTCTGTATATAGAACCTTTTAGGGGTTCCAAATACGAAGCGCCAAATATAGAACCTTTTCTTCTAAGAGTGTAGGTGACCAATCGGCCGAAATTTTCCAATTTTTTAGGGTTGAATAATGTGCACTGAGCTATTTTACTAATTAATGAAAGTAAATAAAGTCCATTTTGATTCGACGACGACTTAACAAATGTTATACAGTGCATTTTGAGTAAGTGTTAATAGGCTTTTCTTGTAAGTACATACACAATGACAGAAGCTCTTTAAAGGCGGCTTCATTAGAACGGGAAATTAAATAGAACAGATCGATACCACTGGGAGCCAAATAGACGTAAATGGATCCTAAACATGTTACAGTTTAGATGTGGGCCATCCATTTTTCAGCCTTGTGAGATCTAAAGTGCCTATTGGAGGTGAAGGCCTGCCATTATATGAAAAACATTGACCTGCACAGTTTGCGGTGCGTGAAATAACCCAAAAGATGGTGGGATGTTAGGGCCGAACCATTTAATTATCTCTGAGATCCTCATCAAATATGGATAAGGAGCTGTAGACTAATGTGTTCATTACAAAGGAACTGCAAAGCATGGTTCTGGAGTTCTCAGACACTGGTACTGCCGTAGACACCCACCCGCACCATCTCCCAAACCCCCATCAATCTCATCCCAACCCTGACAGGAAATCAATCTCCAGCGGTTCCTAATAAAGCTGTGAGCTTGCTCCACCTCTCCATTTCCACTCCGTCACCGGGAGAACATGCTCTCTCTTCTTATCCATCCGAGTTAGAATGGAAGCTTTATTTATCGCTATGCAACCAGGGTCAGTGGAATTTGTTTCTGCAATTTTTATTTCGAACATTATTACTGGGACAATTCCGCTGGAATAACATACAGTAGGGTTTAGGTCAACATGAAGTCAAAAGAGATTCTCATTATTTCCGTAAAACGATCTTTCTGGTCTTATGTCAATGGAATTTACTGAATTTGTGTCAGGGTTCTGTCACTTCTGTCTAGTCTATTTCTTGGTTTTGTGACAGAGCCCTGACTCTCCTGTTTTGTCTTGTCTGTGTGCCTTGTTTCATGTGCCTTCATGTCATTTTTTGTCTTATACTGTGTAGCATGCAGCTTGTGTTTTACACTGGCTGTGTGCTTTCATGTTGTCATGGTTTGTGTGAACACGTGGCTTATGAGTGTTCTCATTGGCTGCGTGTTTATGTCTCGGGCTGCGTTCAGCCCCGACAAAACGTTGCACAACGTTTTTTAAACAGAAACGGTGATGCGTTGAACACACTGTTCTGATGACGCAAGAGTTCCAACTATGGCAGCTGAGAAGGCCATTCTTTGTGTTCTTTGTAAAGAATTTTCAGAGCCTGATGAAGTCGGTATAAATATGTGTTTAATACTACAAAATATACCCGATGTTACAGTTACTGCACTTGCCGCACAGAACAAAAGAGAACATCCCAATCGAGTGAAGGGATTTGTGGAAACTGTGGTTCCTAATTATTGTGGTACAACATTTGCCTCGCATTTTAAGATGAAAAGACAAACATGTCTTCTAATATCCTCAGTTGTTGCGTATACCGAGCTGCATCGAACACATTTGTAAATTACTCTCCTTGAACCCATTGTGCGAGTTCACTTATAATACCACGTGCTTTATATACATGCTGCTGCTGATTGGACTGCAGTTCTGACACACCCACCAAACAAGAGAAAACGTATCTCAAACCCCGTTGCACACCGGTGCACGTCGTTTCCAGGAAACATGACGTTCAACCCGGAAACCGTAACAAAACGTTTCGCACCGGTTTGAACTTGAACGTATACACCTATACTACTCTCCGTCTGAGGTGATATCATCAGTTCCTCTTATTTTTTCAGCCTTTCATTCCAACACCTATCGTATTGAAAACATTTTTTTTTCATCTAATCAATTTATGGATCTCAATCATAATAACATCCCATTGTACTCAATAATAAATCAAATTATGGCCATAAAATGGGTTGAAAACACTTTTTTTCTATTTAAAGTTGCCTATATGGGGGCACATAACACTGCCTTCCTACGTACTTCCGCTCAATTGTCATTTTCCTTCAGTACTACGTCTGGGATTGTGGTGTATTCTTGGGTTTTCTCCGGTTAATTGTTTACCAATCAGCAAACAGAGGGAGTGGCTGAGAACGATGACGCTGAGGTTGTGCGCTAGTTTGAGTCGTCATATGTCACGACCAAACGTTAGCGATTGGTTATGGCAGATCCAGAGTGGCTCTGGGCAGATCCAATAGTTTTAAACTTCAACAGAGGACCCACTTTCAAGGAAGTTAACGCTTGTCAATGGAGAGAGGCCAGACTCTCTGTACAAATGAAATGTACGAGAGTCTGGTAGAACCAGGCTTCCATAGCACTTCCATAGAGTCATCGAATCTCAATTACACACTTTTTATATTGCCTCTGCAAAAAATCAATCTTTCTTCTTTAATTTCAGGATATATACAAGCTATATATAGGCAGGTGGTACTGGGGAAGAGGAGGGGCTAGCAAAATCAAGATAACGTTTATTTAATACATTATCTATCTGTCTAAATATCCTATCTATCTATCTATCTATCTATCTATCTATCTATCTATCTATCTATCTATCTATCTATCTATCTATCTATCTATCTATCTATCTATCTATCTATCTGTCTGTCTGTCTGTCTGTCTACATTAGATTAAGGCAATCAGATTTTTGTGGGTGAAAATAGAAAATCATTGGATTGGACCATTTTAAGTGGTTTTGGGGGGGGGGGGGGGGGGATTCTGAGTATTTTGCTTGTTATTTTAGCCTAGTTGCGAGGTCTTGCACATCCTCTTTGATTTCAAAGTTGTTATTTGTTTTTCATATTGAATTTCCTTAAATGGACAGTGTTCATTTAGCTACTTCGATCGCCCCTCGTCTCTTTTCAATTGGCCCTTGTTTGTGCTAGCTGGAATTAAAATAATTGTGCTGTGGCAGCAATTCATTTGAGGGTAAGCCTTATTATCTTCTCTTTAGAGGTCGGAGATGAGGGCTGGACAACTCATTTCTGGCATCGTCAGGTAGGGCCTTAAGCAAAGCCAAGCACTGCCAACTTTACAACCCCAGAACTTCAGAGGGCTAAAGGAATTGATGACTCACTGCTGCTCCTGTTGAAAATCCGCTCAGAAAATCCAACTAATCCACAATCCCTGAGCCCAAGGGTATACACTACCCCACAACCTCTGCCTACCGCCACAATACTGCAATCCTCAAACCTAGAAGATTATCTGGTTTATCTTGCCAGGCAGCTTTGAATGCACAGTACAAGTTAGTAGATTACAACTCAGCTTCACAGGTCTAGGTGCTGACTCTTAATGGGTGAGAGTTACTAGCATGATAGCTAGTCATAGAAGACATCGAGTAGACTAATAACTAAAAACCAAATTATGTCTTAGTGTTCAAGTTTAATGTTGTTGCCCTAATTAAAATCCATTCAAAACTCCAGTTTTTGTGCAAGATATAAAATAGACATTTTAGCAAAGAGTACTTATTGCAGAAATACATGTATTATGTGTTTATAAACAAATCTCTGAATTGCCTCGCGCCAAAATGAGTCCGACCTGGGCGGGTGGGCATCCCGGAGCTGTGGCAGGTAACTAGGGCAGTGCTGGCAGGTTAGGAAGCCTCCAAGGTAGTGCAGGGCACCAGGGAGTAGCCTGTAGTTCAGGGAACCAGGAAGGATCGGCCGGCCGGGCCTTGTCTGGGTGAGTGGGCAGCTCTGGGATACCCTCCATGGCAGAGACAAGAAACGCTAGATGCCATCCTTTTCATGGCGCCGCAGCCACTGAAGGAGAAAGCAATCTCTTTCAGTAGCTGTGGTCTACTAAAAGACTCAAAGGCACCAGGGCTAAAGTAAAGAGAACAAAGACGCAGGTCTTTAGGAAGTTGTTTTCGTCTACAAGCATCTTCCCATTCTGTTCTCCTCTTTTTATCGCTAGGAAAGCAGTGAAGACTTACATCGCTTCTCTTGTTGCCCTTCGACTGAAAATCACATCCAAAAGCTGCACAATTTGGCATTTAATCAGTATTTAATTTTCTGTATTGTGTTGCGGTAAAAATAGTAACCGGTAGCGCCAGTAGCTCACCAAATGCAACCATTTGAGGTAATCTACTCTGAATGCACTGCACACCTAAAATAATGGCGCCCCCCATTGTCTAAAATATGTATAAAACGATATGGATGTTTTAAATAATGTAAATCTGTAACGGGTTTTCTATATTTCAGTAAGAGACATAATTTACGTTATATTAAGCCATTCAAGTCTTAATACCGGTTCCTTTTAACATAGAGGTTGAGGGGGATATGTATAACTTTTCAAATGGCAGGTTTTGATTTATAACTTATATAGCCATATAAATACGATTCTGATACCGGTATTGCTTTTTCTAAATTGTACGTTGTTTTGAAAGAGGGTCATTGTACCTGTACCACTGTGATTGGCTGTACCATCATGCCTGCACATGCCATGTTAACAGTGAGAAAGCATGTGTTAGGACCATACACCAATATTGCCAGTATCTTTGATGCTATTCCAGGTCAATACGCTATGCCACTGTAAATCAGTGAACTATCTGAAATTAATGGGATGTCCCTGTAATTGCCCATTAATCTTGTTAAAGGTAAATTTCCTTCTCTCATCTTGGTCAGCTAATGACATCAAATTGAATTTGTTCTGCTCTTGCCCACTGATGTATGGCTTTGTGTTTGGATTGAAGAAGTAACATTGTTAGCTAGTGACCTTCACATGAGCCAGCGGAACTGGGAGAACAGAACTTCCTCTTTGAACAAAATTAGATGTGATGCATCAAAGCGCGAGCCTTAGATTAGTTTAGGATATTTTCCACCAGATTTCAATGTTTTGTGAAGAAAATATAAAGATGCACAAATAAAGATGATTCTTAAAGGGTAAGTTCGGTATTTTACACTTAAAGCCCTGTTTACAGATCGTATCTGATGAAATAGAATGGTTAAGATAAAAATTTGGACACATGCTCCTGTCCCGAGAATTTTAGGTTTAGTTCGCTTCCCACGAATCTTCCCGCAATTCGGAACTGCACAAATTCGCCCCATTATTAGCTGTCTGTTTGTAATGCTTTCAATGAAGACAGCGATCTTCTGCTTCTTCTGTGTATATGCCCGTGGTTTGCTTGCAATTGGCAAAGGTGCATTATCGCCACCAACTGGGCTGGAGTGTCTATTATTCAAGCTCTCAACGGAAGAATCACGGGTGTGACGCGTTTGGCAAAATAGGTCCACAAAAGCTAAATAAACCTAAAATTCTCGGGACAGGAGCATGTGTCCAAATTTTTATCTTAACCGTTCTATTTCATCAGATACGATCTGTAAACAGGGCTTTAAGTGTAAAATACCAAACTTGTCCTTTAAGCACTACTTACGCAGATCATACAAGCACTCTTAAGTTCAACATGTAAACAAAATATTACATACAGTTTGCACTTAAGTATATTCTTTTAAAGTATTTTTGTTAGTTATAAGTATGCTAACGTGTACTTTTTTATAAAGGTAGATTTTATTTTTTTATTTTATCAAATAAAATTGTAAGTTGGATTGCTTGGAAAAGCAAAAGCCCACCTCTCCTCTAGCAATTAGTTATAATTGACTACATGAAGGGATTTATTTTGTTACTTGCGGCTTGCAAGTAACAAAATAAATCCCTTCATGTAGTCAATTATAACTAATTGCTGTCGTCAATATGATTACATGAGCAATGAAAGGGCTTTCAAAGAAAAGTGTTGTAGTGTTACCAGAAACAGGCATTCATTTACCCCTCTGTACAAACCAAAACAGATTTAAGTTTGAGTGCAATAGTTATGGTCACCACTTTTCCATATTTTCCAGGCCATTTTTGGTTGAGAGACTTCATGTGCGACTCTGTCAGCTCGTGGAAGTGTGTGTGTGATTGTCTCCACACCACTTGCATAAAAACTACTTCGTTCCAAATGGAATGAACTGGCAATTTGCCTCGCGCGAGAAAAAGGGAGTTGAGTATTCACTTCTAGAGTCATTTCATAAGATTTTTTTTTTGATTAAAGAAATCTGTGGCAGGGGAAAAATAAACAGAAATCATTGGAAGCGCTTTGCTTATGCTTACGTTATGAATCAAACAACCTGAAGTTTGAAACAAAGCAGAGACCAAAAGGGCAGGAGGTCTTAAAGCTGAGCTTTTGGAATGAGACTTGTACAGAGAAATTATGCTGAAGTTGATTTATGGGCTTTACATAAAAATTTTCACAATTAAAAGACAAAAAAATCAAGCCAAAGACACTTGGATGAAAGTTCAGACATTAACTTGTTTAATATATAGAGGGTTTCTGAGTTACATATGAATACGTTATGACAAGGTCTATATCTTAGTAATTATAAGATGATCAAATAGACAAATGTATGTTTTCTGTATCCATGGTTTGGTAAGTTGTGTTCAAACACATTTCGAAAGCGCTTTTTTTTTATTTTGTGAATTTCACCTTTCTAACTGAAGACATTCCAATTGCTGAAGACAATAAAACCACACTATGTTGAGAAAAGAGTCAAATAAATATTAAATGAATGGTTAACTGACCTAAAAAGACAATGGGATTTAACATGTTTTAACATAATATTTATTTATTTAAAAATAAATCTTTGTTTTCTGTATACCCCTGCTGTTGAGTTTATGTTCATGTTAATGTTTGTTTCAAGTCAGGTCTTTATGTTTATTTTGTATTTTGTTCAAGTTTATGTTAAATAAACTGCTCATAGGGTTCTCAATTACAACTCGTTTCATTGGACTTTGTTACTGTTATTGATATATTTTCTTCTGAAGAAAATTTCTGTGAAAAGGACAGACAGCCCTAAAGATGACTTATTATTCCCTTCATGTTAACACTTGAATTTGTTATTGAAAAGGACAGGACCTTTGTTTCTAACAAGTGTTCTCTATATTCAGAACATTGGAATTATGCTTGGGGCACTGATGTCGTGTTTTAGGACAGTACAACATTTGTAGCATATACAAAGGTGTACATTAAAAAGTACAATTAAAAGAATTTTACTTGACACAAGTCGAAACTAGTCCAAAAAGCCTTCGGCATATTTTTTTACTTCCCAAAGCCTTTTCATTTGTTATTGTAATATCTTGGCATCTAAGATTGTAATCTCTTTTTCTTCTCCAACTTGTCTGTTCCTCACGCGCTGTCATCAATCATCGTGGGGAAATGACAGGAAGGCCAGCTTGAATGTGTTCTAGGTGAGATGTGCTTGAGAGGTCTGCTGCCGGAAGGCACGACAAAGCAGAGGTTGGCCCGACCTGTTTCGGGAATGTCTCTTTATGTCAAAGACGCTGTCACTCTTGAGTTTCTGAGGGTTGAGTCACAGCTGGGGCAGCAGTAATCACATGTTGTCAACAAACGCCGCAATAACGTCCAACTGACAGCGACCTCCTATTGAGTGACTCGCAGATTAATGAAAACAAAACATTCTCTGGATGGCCACCATGTCATAGTTGCTATGTGATGAATTTTCCGTCAGTTTGTTTTTGTTAACACTAGGCCAACGCCGGTCAAGAGTGACGCTTTGTTACACGCCAATTCTAGAGTAAATCACACCCATAATAATCAATGAAACTGTATATACTGGAAGAGTCAGTTGCTGTGTGTCTTCATTGTCATTTTTTTTACATGCTGCATGGCCACTTCAGTCTGAAATCCAATAATTTGTTTTGACATACACATGTAAATTGATTTTGTTTGTTTTCTGTGTCTTGTTTCTCTATTGTGAACTGACTTGTCGATCAATGCTGGAAACTTTGCATGTTAACCTCACACCCCACGCCTCGGGAAGTGAGCTAGTGACTGATTTTACAGACTGCGGTTGTTAGCGTGCTTGTTAATGCACCTGCCTCCCATACTGGAGACACTGGTTAGATTCCTGCTCGGAGCAGGTAGAGTAGGACTGGTTCCTTTGGTGCCGTGACCCGGGTGGGAGTGAGGTTTAGGGGGTGAGTGTAACTGAAGCAAGCTTGTAAGAGCTGTGTGTATAACATCACTACCCTTGCCTCAAGTGGCGTGTTAGCAACTGACGCTAGATATTGCGATCTTTAGTGTCCTTGTTAGCGCCCGCCTTCCATGCTGGAGACGCCGAGTCCTGCTCGGAGCGGGTCTCTTACGACATGGTCAAACCATATGCATATATAATGCAAACTGTAATTGTAAATGTAGAATTAATTTACTGTTTCTAAAAAGCCTGTGCAAACACCAATTTTACCAATGTATTTCCTTAGAAATTGAATGATAAAGTAATCATTGCTTGCTCTTCACTGACACCGTTGTCTCCATGGTAAACAAGTATAACAACTTTTGGGAAAAAAATTGGCGAAATTGTTGGTTGTGGTGAAAATGATGTTCAAAGTTTGCAAAATCCTTTTCACACAATAAATATCAAAATTATTTGTCTTTATCACATTTATTTGTGTTTAGACTATCAGTATAGTAATATTTTAATCATGAATTTTAATGGATTTTTTAAGTTGGGACTTCCAGGAGAATATTAAAAAGTTTATATATGTGAAAGAAAGAAAGAAAGAAAGAAAGAAAGAAAGAAAGAAAGAAAGAAAGAAAGAAAGAAAGAAAGAAATTCTCAACCTATTAAAAAAAGAGAAATTTTGAACCTTTTAAATGTTTAATCCACATCTAAATCTCCCCAGCAATAGTATTTCAATATCTCAGAAATGCCTCCCAACCATTTCCACTCAAACTTTTTTTGCTTTCATGAGGCCTCTAGGTGTCAGTTTAGCTTTGATATAATCTATGGTTGCTACAATAAAACAAAAGCCATCCATAACTAGGTCACCTCTTGACATGGACAATATCCCTAATCAAAATCACTCAATAGGCTTGTCATGGGAGGGAATGAGAAAGTTCTTTTAAAAGTAAAAGTATGCAATGAATCTAGTTCACAACAAACAAGTGTGTTTGTCTGCTTGGCAGCTGCTTTTTGTTGTGCTAATTACATTTAAGCTTCATTTTCTCTGTGTCTCTCTCTCATACTATGAATAGTCATGTTTGTACAGGATGAACCTGTGAGGGCTAGTAAAATATTAAAAACCGTCTTACCTTTATCTTCTCTACCACAGAAAGATAAATACCTGGAGGGTGTCCATTGTACCTAGGAAAAGTAACACTTGCACTCTGAGCAAGCTATTGTAGGGTTTGATGCATGCTTTTCTGATGTTCTCATCCTTTCAAATGTCTCTTCAAATGCGCCTCGCAACTCAACTTGTCATAATATTTACATTATGTCTGCTTTGCTTTCTGCTCTGCGCAGTTTTCTCTGCCCTTTCCTCAGCAGCATGCACGACAGCTCAATATCAAGCCTCAATGCAGAAATGACCCAATAAGCTATGCAAAAATCACTGAGCAGAAAATTCTAGTGAGGCCTACCCTGGCAAATCCGGAAATTGAAGACCTAAACAAAATGCAATCTCAAAGCTTCGTCGGGTGCGGCTCAGGTTTACCTTCCAGCCTGGGATTACACTCTTTTCCGCAGCTGTTTCCTGGACTTGGTCACGGTCTCTCCCTCTCGCACGAGTGGGTTGAGAGCGGCCAAAGCCCCAATGTTGACATTGCCCCAGGCCATCCACTTCATCTCAGCCCCACAGCCATGGGAATCTGACATCCTAAATCAAGCGTGTTGTGTAAATCTCTGCACCGACGCTGACTGTTTTGTTTGAATGTTTGCTTCAGACTGTCTGCATCCCCGGCCAGAGCTATAATGACTCTGGTCTTGCTCTCTACAGGAAATGTTGGATGCTTCCAGGGATCTGGCTGAAACGAGGGGAAAGGATTGTTCATTCCCCTCAGAGGGTCTGAGGCACGACTTCAGCGCAAGTGGTGAAATTTCCTCTAAGCAGGGCTTAGATGCTTCCAGTTCCACTCACATCCTTGCATGCTCATGAGAACTGTGACTCACACGCCAAGAGGAGAAAATCAAACGAATGCTTAGCATGTGTTCTTTAAAAGCAACAAATATGGTGGAGAAAGGTATCTGATTGTTAGATTTAAGACAGGACAGTCCAGCCCTGCTACTGGAGGGAAAATGTCCTGCAAAGTTTTGCTCCAACCGGCTCCAACATACTTGGAAGTTTCTAGGAACCCAGTGACAGTGGCCCTCCAGGAGCAGGACTGGACAACCCTGGTTTAAGGTAAGAATTAGGCCGAGATTGGGCCTGAATTTCAACCCGAACCATTAAACCATTAAAGTTGGAAATGTATTATAAGTTAAGAATTTTAACTTATAATACATTTCCAACTTTAATGGTTTAATGGTTAGGGTTGAAATGCATCAAGTTACCCGATGCAGCATCTGCTACTGATGCTGGTTGTTTTGTTTTAAATTGCTTCACACTGAATGTATTTTGTGCCAGAGGTAGGAAGTCTCTGGTCCTGCTGTTGGTTGCTGGATGCTTCCTCAGATCTGGCTACAACAAGGGGAAGAGATTGTTCATTTCCCTATAGAGGGTCCGCGGCACTCCTTCAGTGCAAGTGGTGAAATTTCCCCTAAGCAGGGATCCGCTACTTCAATCCTGTTCCATTCGCATGCAGATGAGGACTATCGGACTTGTGCGTCAAACTGATTTATGGACATGTGGACGAGGGGAGAAAATCAAACGAATGGTCAGCATATGTTCTTTATTTATCACCAACAAGAGTGAAAAATGAGCTCATCCTCTCCTCAACTCACTCCCTGAGTTGCTCTGTCTGGGAGCATCTGGAAAGGGTTAGGATTACTCCACACGGCAAAAGAACAGGAAAGCCGAGAGCAGGTCTTTAGTAAATTGTGGCTCTGGGTGAGGACTGGCCTCACGCAGTTATCACTCGCCGGTGTCTAATTCACCCATCTGTTTCAATGACGTCCCACTGTCTTTAAAATCATTCCTGATGACTGTAACAGAAACAGTGGAGGTGTAACTAGCTCTCTTGAGAGAAACCATTTTGAAACATATTGGAATACTGTATCCAATACTAAGACATTCAAGTTTTTCACTTTTGAAAATTTTCACTTAGAACATTTCATTTTCATTGAATCCTAAGACCCGTACATTATAGCAATATATTACTACTTCAACTCAGGGGTGTTCAATCCAGTCCCTGGAGGCTTACCTTCATACGGAGTTTAGCTCCAACCTTAATTAAACATACCTGAACCACCTAATTGAGGTCTTCAGGATTACTTTGCTGTGTCTGAAATTGCAGATTGCCCGAGTGCATTTGATAAAGAACTTACAATTAAACCATTAAAAATGTTCTATAAAGTATGCATTTGTGTGGTATGAAAGCAAACCAGACATACTACATCAAGCATGTTGCCATTATCATGTGACCTATATCATTAGATAGCCTCATAGTGTAAGAGTCCATTGGATGTACACTTATGAATCTAGGTGGAAATAGCAGGCCATCTGGGTATTTTTTGCCAACTCTTTTATGAATACTGCAAATTCTGACGTACTATTCATATCATGTATTGCTTTTTGTCAGCTATATAGTAGAGAAATAGGCATATTTAAACTCAGGACTATAAAGGTCCAGGCCGGGGTGGTGGGGCAGGTTGGAGCCAACCTCAAACCTAATACTATCCTTAAATGCGTTAATTTATATACTGTTATATTACCAAGACATACGTCTTATTCATCTTCCTAGTTGATCTTGGAACAAAGTTCATATCAACAACTCAGGTTTCAAGGTTAGGTTTAGGGCTAGAGCAATAATAAGGACTGGGTAAAGGATCTGGAACAACATTCTTAGAGGTCAATCATGTCCCTCTGATCTTAGAGAAGTTAATAGTTAGAGTTGCTCCCGGACTAAGGGGTCAAGGATTGGCTTGTTAGTTTTGGGAATTTAGCCACTACTGGTAGATTCCATAACTACACCACTATGCTGACAAAAAAAAGCAAGCAACATATTATAGTAAATGTCTTAACTGTTTTTAAAAAAAAACTTGACTTCTGCCTATGTTGCATCACGACACCAGCAAGATTGTAGAAGATGCCTTTGGACTGTGTACATTGTTGTAGTGCCATCAGCCAATCAGTGTTGTCAGGACCTCATGAGCATGCTTGACACCATTTTAGTGGCCATTTAAACTGCAATGACAGAGAGTATTACCGCAGGGGTATACTCCAAAATCCCCAGTGTGTGACAGAGGCAATGAAATTACAAAATTAATTAAGATCCAGCAATGAGATAATGGGATTACGGTAAATTTGATGAAGATGGGCAAAAGTGCAAAATGAGATATTGTTGATACCACTGCTATCAAACAGTACAAAGCAAAAACAGCCCTGTGGGTTACATTAGGATGCTTTGGCTCAGAGTTTTCTGTCTGTTGGAGGGAGGAATGGGCTTGGCTGCAAACGCTTTCTGCCTCTCTTATCAGGTATATATGATCAGCACTTAACGCCACACCAGGGAGAGTGGATGCTATTAATTTGAGGAACTCTCTTTTCCTGCATGGGTTGTCTCTGTTCTTTTGCGTGCAAGAGTCTTGGCACAGCACTCAAACACTGCAGGGAGGAACTAGCCCCATTTATAATTTCTTTCTTTCTTTCTTTCTTTCTTTCTTTCTTTCTTTCTTTCTTTCTTTCTTTCTTTCTTTCTTTCTTTCTCATGAAGAAAGAAAGGCCCCACCTCATGGCCCCACCCCATGTTTTCTACAGCCACCAACACAACGGTAATCAGCTGCGCTGCTTCAGTGTGTGATATTTTAGCACAACTTATAAACAGCACTATTACTATCATTGTTTTAATATCAAATTATGGGATTTGTATAGTTTAATGTCAGTGATAATGTAAAACTACTTATGATTTTCTGCTTCCTAATTCCAAACATGCACGTTTTGAGAAATGGTTGTTGCAAATGCTGCTTATTTCAAGCAAGAGGTGAACAGTTTATAATCACACACTGTGTTTCTGCGCCTCCAGTGTCCCGGCTTTGCTGAAATCAATAGGCATTATTTATATCATTGCGGACTCTCCAGCGCTCAGTGGATCCAGCTCAGATAAGGCATTGAAGACGCCCAGCACAGCAGCCAGATCAACTTCCTGATTTATATCCGGCATTCTGCACTGCACTCCTAAAGCATTTAAAGCAGTAAATTCAGCTTTCCCCTAAGATACTGCCTTTCCCATTTCTCAGCTCCCAGATATGTTCAGAATGGAGTACTAGCATACTGCGCAGTACATACTGTGCTGTGGCCTATATATTCTTAGATTATATCAAATCGAATGTAGTGTAGAAAGGTCCACCTAGGATTTCTTGATGACTGTGAAGCGAACAATCCTGCATTGGATTTGTGGAGCCTGGGATCACAATATCCATTGTCTTTAACCTAGAATGCTCTTAAAATATTCTGTATTGAAGCATGTTTTATAGGACTGTCCCAGAATTCTCCTTTTCATGGCAGACACTAAACCATAGGTTGGTGCAGGACAAAAAGACACTGTGGTCTTGAAGGTTGACCTTCCACAGGTTCAAAGGTCAGCTCCCTTTGGTCCATTAGTCAGGTAAGATCGTTTGTGTTTGTTTGAGACAGCACAGAAGCCATTTCCCAGGGTCATAAGCGATGAATTACGGAAGAAGGAAAGGGTGTGGGGATTTCACCTGATCTGGATCTATTGATAAGGAAGCATATAAAGGAACTTGTTTCTGAATTTACTGGAGGAAATGTGAGTTGTGCTAGTCCGTGCAGAAGTTGCTGGCATGATGTTTGTGGGCAGTTACTAGAGCGTTGCAATTGCTAATTGCTGAGGTATTCTAACTGTTTATAAGTATGTTGCTAGGGGATACTATGCAGTCCCTAAAGTGTCCAACAGCATCGCTATTGGGTTACTAGTTTTCTGGAGGGGTTGTTACTCACAACTTTGGCTTACGTTCGCAAGTTTCTCTTTGTAATGAATAAACATTCTTACAGTAACGTTAATATAACTTTATACTAGAACAGAGATATCTGGTCTTAGAACATATTTTTGGTAGCTGGATAGGTGTTCGTTTTAACATGTTCTTGTTGATTCTAGGGTGTGATCAGTCCTATCTCATAAGAAAATGTGGTAACACTTTAGTTTAGGGTCCAATTCTCACTCTTAACTAGTTGCTTATTAGGATGGATATTACTTGGATATTGGCTGTTTATTAATACTTACAGTATAAAGTACATATGAATTGCTTGACCATCCCTTTATTCACCCAATACCTAAACTTAATAACTACCTTACTAAATATTAATAAGCCGTAATTAGGAGTTTATTGAGGCAAAAGTTGTAGTTAATAGTTAGTTAATAGTGAGAATTGGACCCTGATTTGAAGTGCGACCGAAAACATAAGTAATTTACATTTTGGAGAATTGGCAGCAAATTAGTATGGATTTGTAAAATATATATATATATATATATATATTTGCATTTGTATTGATTTGTATGGCCATAAACCAATTTCATGAAAAAAAATATGGTAACACTTTATTTTGAGGTGACGTAGTTACACATTAATACATGTAAAGTAAAAACAGTAAATTATGCATAACTACAAGTAACTAACCCTAACCGTACTCTATAGTAAGTACATGTAGTTAATTAATATTGCTCAGTAATTATTTGAGTAAGTGCAATGTAACTACGTCACCTTAAAATAAAGTGTTAATAAAAATACAAATGAGATTGTACAAATTTATACGAATTCGCCAAAACATAAATGAGTTATTCACCAAGAGATTGTGTTGTTAAATGTAGGTTTATGCAATATTTCCACTGTCATACAAAAAAAAAATATGTCTGATGGATCACAACAGTAACTTAAAACCTCACTAAACTGCAGAGTTTGGTAAAAAAAAAAAAAAGATTTTTATTTATCAATAACACCAAATTTGATACATTTTAATAGTGATGCTTTCCATTATAATTTTCTAAGACAACTACTAAGCATAAAGCTTATTTCTTTGCTTTGTTAAGCTCTGGTATTTGTCTCTGAACTTCAGCATAGTGCTTAAAAACTTCATGCCGTTCCTGAGAGAGCTCTTCGGCAGTCCTCTGGATGTGGTTGTAAATCTTTTGGCCTATAAGAGGAGCCCTAACATTACATTCCCATATTTTTGTTCTCTTCCCTGCTCTTGTGCCCTGGGGTACACGGATTCAGAATGTTCCTCGTCTATGACTGGAAAACCTCAAAGAAAGATTCTCCGCTCTTAGCTTAAAAGTGGTTGCGACAGATTATCTATGATATATTACTTATGGACCGTCAATCACATGCGACAAAGACACGTCTGATATTTTGAAGCCAGGAGGTCAGGTCAGCCTTAAGAAAACATTAAAAGAGCTTTAGCTATGTGTCTTTTGTCTTCCGCACTGAGCGTGGCCATCTGGAGAAAAGACCCTTTCTAAGGCTCTATTGTACCCTTAACCCCACACCGCCTGAGGTTAGATGCACACTACTGAGGCATGACGTCTGGGCAACCATCGGTGTCAGCTAAAGTCATAGTAATACTAATAGTATTACGTTTATCGCACATTGGGACGTCGGTCTTGCTGAACACTTAAGGCTGTCAATAAACTTGTTAGGCTGGAGATAAGGGTGAGTTTTATTGATTGTTTTTGTAAATTAAACTGATACATTGTACATGAGGGGCACATCAGGCATAGGCATAATTCTTTTTCAGCCCGAACATAAATTATACGCTGTCTTCCATTAATGAAACAACCGAATTCAACAGTGCAATGCTAACAATGGCTCAATTCATTACAAACCTGGTGAAAGCTAAGAGTCAACACAGCTGAATTTGCTGCAAATCAGCCACACAGTGATTAATTACTTTGCCACTATGCGGGAGGATAACGACTCAACGTTGCACAACTCGACAAGTGTTACAGTCAAAACACACATTGCACCCAATTGAAAAACCCACCTGTGCACGAGTCAACGACTTCATTTAATTTCAGACTGAATGTATACTAAATACCTTCTTTCTTCGAACACCAAACTGCTAGGCCAAGTGAACCTGAATATTTTAAACGTTTTTTTGTATGTTTCAGTTATTTAAAAATTATTAACTAACATATTATTTTTGCGATTTGTAATTATAATTGCAAAATAATATATTATATAAATATACATTAGAACAAGAAGTAAACAATCTCAAAAATACATACAGTAGGTAGGTCATGTCACTGTCCACCAGTGGTAATTTTTTTTTTTTTACATTTTACTTTTGAACTTTTCCACTGTAAAATAGACTGAAAAAAATATTTTCATGATTTGTTATCACAACTTTTTATCTTTAGTCAAAACAACTTCGATAACTAATGTGGTGAAGATAACATACTATTTTGAGTTTCTGTTTATTAAACTATTCTTCTTCATTGTATTAACTCAAAATTCTAATTACAATGAACTCAAAAATTTAAGGCAACAAGGTAACTTGCTTTTTTAAGTTAAACCAAATTATTTTTTTACAGTGTACCTGGGAATTTGGCTAATGATGCTTGTAATCTAAGTATATATATATATATACTCAGATTACAAGTATCATTAGCCAAATTCCCAGGTATATTCACATATATTTATATTTATATATATATATATATATATATATATATGAACTCAGATTTCCAAATCTAATAATAATAACAATAAGTTGTGTATAGATGTATAGATACAAACCATTTAACAGTATTTACCTGGAACTTATTGAACAAAATATTACACTTAAAAGTCAGACTGAGAAGCAATAAAAGCCAGTTAATTAAAGCCGGTTAATTTAGATGTTACCTAACCAGGAACATTTTAGGTTACCTGACAAAACATTTATTGCCTGATCATGCAATGACTGTAAAAAGAAAAAAGACAATGAAAAAAAAAAACATAACAATCCAACCATGCAATGTGTAATTATCTCCACTGAGCTGTGTTCACTGAACAGCTCATTATAAAAGCAGTAAAACTGCTTTATCAACCATCTAGCCTGGTTAAATGAGAGCTATTTTTATCTAATACACACTGTGATGATAGTGCAACTGTAATTTCTCTCTGTTCCCCGCCTCCTCCAGTGCACATGCGTGTGAGAGGGAGTTTATGCCGCATTCGCACTTTATCTAAAATCCTTCTCTCTAGTTTTAGCTGGCTGCACGGCCCTTTGTTTGTTGTGTTTGTTTTGTTGATTTATGCGCTGACGAAACTGGTTTCAAAAGGACACATTTGGCAACTGCAGATTGTTTCTGGGCTCGTGTTTGTAAATGTAAATGAAGAAGATGTGGATTACTGGGTTAAGATGGTGGCTGCCGTTGGTGAGGGGGGTGGTGTGGGTGGATCCATAAAGAGACTCTCAATGCCAAACAAAGCGTTCAATCACGCTCTCTTTAAAGCTTTATTGTAAACAGCAGCAATATAACCTAATCATGCTGTTCCAAACCTGTATGACCTTCTTCATTATGCAGAACTCAAAAGAAGGCGTTTTGTATAATGATGGGGTCCAAACAACTTTAGATCACACTCTCATTGTATGAGCATAAATAAATAACCTTTATTAATAACCTATATATATATATATATATATATATATATATATATGTATATAATATATATATATATATATATATATATATATATATATACATACAAGCAGGTGGTGCTGGGGAAGAAGAGGGCCTATGGAACTAAATATAAAGAAAATGCAGAGATTTGTAGAAGTTTGAGACGACATGAGGGAGAGAAAATAATTACAGAATTTGTTTTAATAAAATTGGGAAGTCAAATTCAGTGTAGTGAATCGGTTCATTTGCCTGGTTCAATGAACAGATGAATCCGAGACCGCATTTGCCGAATCATTTGCTAAATGCTCCTATTTGTCAGCTCAGTTATATGAATCTCTAGCTTGACTGCGGCGATGTCATGAAAAAACAAACAAAAATAGCAACGATGCAACAGTTAAATCAAACAGTCTTTATAGGTGAATTATGATGAATCTAACCCGATCTCATGAGAAAACTGATTAGAGATTTCATATGAATTTTTACAAAAACGTATGATTCAGAACGTAACGTACAGCAATAAGCATGAAGGTCCAACCCTAAACCTAACCATCAGTGGCGCATAAGTAGATCGTAAGAAAATGTATGATTGAGATTGTACAAATTTAAATGATTTATGCTATTAGCTGTTTTCGAGATCGCAATTTCATATGAATTTGTTCAAAAACATATGATTGTGCAAAAATGATTCAGAAAGTAACGTACGTCAATAAGGATGAAGTTCCACCCCTAAACCTAACCATCAGTGACGCATAAGCATATCATAATACAATGTATGATTGAGATTGTACGAATTAAAAAAAAAAATTTTATTAGCTGTTTTCGAGATCGCAATTTCATATGCATTTGGTCAAAAACATACAATTGCGAAAAAACGTTTTAGAAAGTAACGTACGGCAATAAGGATGAAGGTCCACCACTAAACCAAACCGTCAGTGGTGCATAAACAGATCATAAGAAAATGTAAAATTTATGATTACGATTTACGAATTGCACGAATTTAAAACAAATTATGCTATTAACTGTTTTAGAGCTGGTGATTTTGTATAAATTCATACAAAATGTGGGATTCAGAAAGTAACGTGATGAAAATAAGCATGAAGGTCCTCTCTTAATCCTAACCGTATGTGGGGCATAATCAAACGAAAATATACGATTGAGATCATACAATTTTAAATTTAATTTAGCCTGTTATTTCACCAAAATAAAAAATACCGTAGTTTCGAGTTTTCATGAGTGTGCTGAATGAATCCCCACCGCTATTACATTTATTTGTTCTACTTTGACTCTGTAAATGAGATTCTCATTGTGTAGTGCCCGGTAAATATTGCTTAGAATATAAACATAATACACAGGTATGTATATATGTATGTACAGTATGTGTGCATGTTAACTGCTTGTTTTGTTGCTAACTACTTAATTTAAAAAAAATCTTGACTGTAATTTAATTTATTTGTCTTTAAATTAGTTCCAGATTACCCCAACATAGATTTTGCAGTACAGCCAAAAACCTTGATTTTCACAAACTTATTAAGACATATCAAATGGCTTCTATCCATCTTCCCTGATAAAAAGATCATGTTATACAACATGGTTTTGTAGTTCAGTTTTAGTGTTTGGTGGATTTCTGGGTGTGTGTTTGGATTGTCTATCTCTGCATTCCTCTCGCTCTATTGTTCTTTCCTACATGTGGTTCTCCTTGTCCTCCTCTCCATCGTACCAAGGGTCTAGTTCTTCATCTCCCCCTGTTTCTCTCTGGCGAGTGCGAGATATCTGGCTGTCGCCCAATTTGCCGGTGCTGTGTCGTAATTGCTTTTTGTTGGTGGAAAAAAGAGATAGATAAAAATTGATTCCTTGTGGTGCCTCCCACTATCCTACTTTCCCCGTCTCTCTTCTCTCGGTACGTGAAGAGCCGTTGTCTGAGGAGAACTCATCAGCGATGCAGTCGCTGTTTACTTTTCATTTTTCACACATGCACTTTTATAGACTTTCTGCCTTCCCTTTCCTCTGCCTCTTCGCAACTCATTTCTGCTGCTCATTTCTCGCCTTCACTCTTTCCAAAAGCTACTGAAGAATCTCAAAAGATGGCAATTTCACAGCATGCTCCCATAATAGGAGGAACACATATTTGTTTCTGGGTGAGATGTATGATGCAAGGATTTCTTTTAATTGGGAACAGGCTTATTACTGTTGACTTTGTAAAAATTACATGCTGCCAGTTTTCTCTCCATAAGTCGTGAGAAGCAAAACCATATCTGTACTTTCTCAATGCTTTCATTATACTAACATTTAGAATGCGAAGTTAAAAGAATACTAAACCCAAAATGTTTAATTCTGACTCTAAAATTTTTAGTTTCAAACCCATATTAAATTGTCTGTTGGACACATAAAAAAACATTTAAAAGAATACTTACTCTGCTTTTTCCCAATGACATTGAATGAAAATTAATTATATCAAACTTATTTTGATGGGTCAAAGTGATGGAAGCTTATTTCCGCTACAGAATTAATTAAATAAAAAAAGTAATTGTGACTTTTTATCTCAGAATTGCGTGAAATAAAGTAGCAATTGCGTGTTATAAAGTCAGAATGGCATGATATAAAATCGCAATTGTGTTATAAAGTCAGAATTGCGAGAAATATAACTGACTTTTTTTCTCAGAATTGCATGTTTATATCTCGCAATTCTGACTTTATAACAAGCAATTGTTTGTTATAAAGTCAGAATTGCTTGAAATAAAGTCAGAATTGCATGATATAAAGTTGCAATTGCGTGTCTTTTTCCTTAGAATTAAACTTTCAATTGTGAGTTTATATCTCACAATTCTGAGAAAAGATGTCGCTATTGCGTGTTATAAAGTCAGAATTGCAAGAGAAAAGTCAGAACTTTATAACACGCTATTGTGAGTTTATATCTTGCCATTCTGACTTTATAACTCGCAATTGCGACTTTATAACGCGCAATTCTGACTTTATAACTCGCAATTGCGACTTTACAACGCGCAATTCTGACTTTATAACATGCAATTGCGACTTAAAAATGCGCAATTCTGACTTCATAACGCGCAATTTTGACTTTATATCTCGCAATTCTGACTTTATATCTCGCAATTCTGACTTTACATCTCGCAATTCTGACATTATCTCGCAATTTTGACTTTATATCTTGCAATTCTGACTTTACATCTCGCAATTCTGACATTATCTCGCAATTTTGACTTTACATCTCGCAATTTTGACAATATGACACGCAATTCTGGCTTTATATCTTGCAATTCTGACTGCATAACACGCAATTGCGCCTTTAAGATACGCAATTCTGACTTTATATCTCGCAATTTTTACTTTATATCTCGCAATTTTTACTTTATATCTCGCATTTTCTGACTTTATATCTCGCAATTCTGACTATATGACACGCAGTTCCGACTTTAAAACTCGCAATTGCGACTTTATAATGCGCAATTCTGACTTTATAACATGTAAGTGCGACTTTAAAATGCGCAATTCTGACTTTATATCTCGCAATTCTGACTTTATATCTCGCAATTCTGACTTTATAACACGCAATTGTGACTTTATCTTGCAATTCTGAGAAATAAAGTCAGAATTGCGAGATGTAAACTCGCTATTGTGAGATAAAAAGTTGAAATTATTTTTTTAAATATTTTATTCTGTGGTGGAAACAAGCTTCCATAAAAAAAACACATCTTGTCATAACTTATTGATCATATATGTTTTTACACTGTATATATAGCCAAAGGGTTTCAACTTATCAAAGGGTGAAGGTGAATGATGTCAGAATTTTGTAGAACAAATACTGATCTACCATGAAAACCTTCTTTTCTTGGTCATATCTGGTCTTGCAATTCTCCCTACAGTTGCATCAGTTTTCAACCAGACTTTCCAAACATTAACGCACATTTCAAAGAACCGCATACTTACTGATATTGTAAATATCCACTCTTTGTTATAAAACAGTCTGTACGTTGAACTGCATCTGAAAAACATCTGTGATCTTCTGGCCCCTCGTATTAAAAGGGGCCCTTCATAAGACTCCAGCTCGCTTTCATGGGTCTATATGTCGGGATCAGAGTTAGCCGGCGGGACGGGGGGACTTTCCTTATCTGATAATAAGTTGCTTGTCATCGGGCTGTCAGTGAAATCTTCTTTCTCGTCAACTTGCACGTTAAGCTATTTTGTGTTCCACTTCAACACCGCCCGAAACCCAGCACACGCATACGCCTCGGCGATATATCATGATGTGTTTACACTGGAATCTGAGAGTCACACCATCTCCGTATCAATCACGCTTAGTGAAATTCACTTAAGCGAAGACTTATCGTATGACTTCCACATTTTCAATTTAAGCTTAATTGGCCGGTGTATATTTTGGTCTGAGGCCAGCGAGCATTTGGGAGGGGAGTATTTTTCCACGGAAAGTACTTGTGTCCACAATGGCTCGCTAACAGGCTCGCCAAAGTCACCTTGACAGCTGGTCCAACAATGCGGTTGTTGATTTCATACTAAATTTAATTTGGACGGAGCGTTGTGATTGGCCTGCCTCGGTTTGGTCCCATCCCAGCAGTATGGAAATAAATAGCCTCTCTCTCTCTCTTTCTCTCTCTCTTTGTGTTTGTCTTTTTCTCTTTCTTTCTTTCTTTGCACAGTTGTTTACTTTTTTAGCCTCGTTTTCTCTCTCTCTCTCTCTCTCTCTCTCTCTCTCTCTCTCTCTCTCTCTCTGATGAGTTTTATCTTTGCTGTTCTCAAGAACATTCCCCTCGTGTCCTCTCACCCTGTATCAACAGAGATTAGCGCTTTACCTCCAATGCACACAAATCGCGCGCTCGAGGTGAACGGAGAGCTTTTACGCGTGCTGGAATTTGGAAAATATCCGTATAAGTACTGCAGTGTCTCGACCGAGCGCATTAGCCTACTTTTCCGTTCGCTGCAAAAGAAGCTCTCAAGACAAGCATGTTCGCCAAATGCATTGTCGATGGATTTTGCGGTATTGAATATTTATACTTTGTTAGGCTTGTTTGTCTATATAGATGCAGATTCACTATGCAATACTTTTTGCACTTTAGCGTACGGCTAACCACCCACAGTTCTTCTTAACACAGCGCTATGCTTAAATTGAGCTTCATTCAAACTTCTCCGCTTTTTCAGCGCAACATGTTTTTATGTAAACTAGGATTTTTTATATATATATATATATATATATATATATATATATATATATATATATATAGTAGATCGTGCTTTATAAAAAAAATTGTCTGGGCAATTAAGTTTACTTTCACTTTATGCTAATATTTCATAATGTTTTTATTTAATTTGCTTTATACATTCTCCCTTAAAAAGAGAAGTGTTTTTCTGACATGTTTACAGAAATTAGTCTTTTAGACATTGTATATTTTATAATGTTACGTTTATGCTCAGGAATTCAACTCTGTTATGGGAAGGTTATGGATGTATAGTGGCTTATAATTATAATTAGCACAAAGGGAAAAAAAATGATTGTAAATAATGTGCCATTGTTATTTGATGTTTATTTTTTACTTTTTTTTTTGTTATGTGACCTTCATAACACTCAACCTTTAATGTAACAGGGTTGACACACATTAAGTTTGATGTTTTTTTATTTAGTTATTTTTATCATTATAATTTATTTATAAAGTATAATTTATGGTGATATTTTTATCATTATAATTTATGTATAAAGTATAATTTATGGTGATATTTTGTATTATTATTTATATACTATTAGATTAGTATTACTGATATACTATTACATATTTTTGTTTAAGTTGTAGTATTTTTTATGTGGTTTTGTAATTTTCATTAATCAAGTAATTTTAGTACACTGTGAAAAATGTTATCAATAAGTGATGACATGTTTTTACATTGCTTTAACTCATCAAAATAAGTTAAGAAATTTCCAACTCATTGTTTCAACTCATTTTCTTTAGTCAGTTTAATGTCATTTAAGTTGAATTATTAAAAATTTAAGGAAGCAACTTTTTTAAAACTTTTTTTTACTGTTCAACTTCAACTTATTTTCAATTAGTTGCCATGGCAACATTTATAATTATTTGATTACAGCTTTATTTCAAATAAAGAAAATGTTTTGTAATAATTCACTTTTAATTAACGATAACAAAACTGGTGATTTACCGGGAATTTCCAATTTATTACTCGTCTCAAATTATTTAGTTAAATTCTAAATTATACGAAACCTTGGAATAACGTCAGGCTTTAGGTTTTATGCTCCGAGTTAGTTATGATAAAAAATATTGATATTACAATATGAATATGGTCTTTTTGAAAGAGTTTATGAAAACCAACCAAATTAAATTACATTTGGCACAAATTAAAAGTTTCTGAAGGTTTTTTTATCCAGCATTTATCCATCATGCTATAAAGAATAGATGTAGGATTAAAGGAGGGAGTCACTTGCATTTTGCATATGCTACTTTCCACACATTGTTTGGTTTGTGTTTTTGTGATTAACACAAATAATACAAAGGCGTTCTATGATGAAAAACTCTTCACTTATGATTTCAACGAGGACCAATATTCATATTATTCACCAACTTTTTGAAATGCTGCAGTGTAATTATACAGAGCTTTGGTGCAGTGCTTCATTCATTAAGTCTGAAAAACGAATCAGCAACTTTTATGTGTCCGTGTCAATTTTATCAAAATTGAGGGGGGGAAAAATCCATCAGCAATTTTTTTTAATAGCACTGAATTCCAAGGCTACTATTTCAACAGCGCGCAGAGACGGCCATTGATTTCATTAGGAGAACATGGGAGTGGATTATTGGATGATAACTGCTTCACAGTAAGTCAACAACAGATCAATACAAAATGGCATTATACCTTGTTTGTTCATGTTCATGAGCGCAGCGCAGATGCTCGGCAGAAGCAGAGGTTCTTCTCCACCGGGCCTTTCACAGGGCAAAAACTAAGATTAATCATTGCTATGTTGGTCATGGTGGGATGAATATGGACAATAGGTGTTTATTATGTGTAAAACTGATCTGGGACAAATCCCTCAAAACCCAAAAGAAATTAACATTGTTTTTAGGACTATTCATCATTATTTTTTATTATTTTTTGCATTGTGAGATTTTTACGGAAAATGTACGGAGCCCCTAAGGGACCTTTGCAAAAATAAAAGTATACAGACTTTCAAAAAGTGTGAAAGTCTGTAACTTTTATTTTTGCAAAGGTCCCTTTAGGGGCCATTGAGCCACACAAGTTAAAATTCTAAAATTTTATAAAAATTATAGTAAAAAAGTAATATTTTGAATGAATGAAAAGCTTTATTTCGAACATGTAAAAAAAAAAAAAAAAACGTAATAATAATGATACTTTTTCTTTTCTTTTTTCTCTCCCCCCCCCCTTTTTCCCTTTTTTAAGTTTATGAAATAATAGTATTATGAAATATTTTACAAAATAAAATACTGTATTTTCAGCATCATTACTCTAGTCTTCAGTCACAGGATCCTTCAGAAATCATTCTGATATGATGATTTGCTGCTCAAGAAATATTTGTAATAAGTTGAAAAATAAAAATATTAATTATAAAATTAATAAATTAAAAGAACTTGGATTAAATCTAGAATAATTAATACATCAGTGTGGTGTTTGCAGGACTTAAACTGTTTTCAATAAAAAAGGCAATATTATATTAATATTTTAATTAAAGAAAATTATATTGTGTATAAAATTAGATGGTATATGGTAGTATATGGTAATCAGATTTTAAAGGGAGAAAAATCATTATCATTAAAAGCTATGGTTCTAAAAATAGGCTTTATTTAAAAAAAAAATTCAAGCAAAAAATTGATTTCAAGGTGAAATGTGACCTGGATATGTTTGCATGAGACTCACTTAACTCACTGTTTTACTCTTTGAAGATGTGAATGTGCCAGCTTGTAAAATACATGTTCTTCACTAGGATAGAAATGCTTTTTTACTGTATACTTAAAGTTCATGATTTATTTATAAACTCCAATTCATATTACAAAGCAGCAGATTTGTGTACCACACAAGAAGGAAAACTACTCCTATTGAGCGGTGTAAATAATAGATCAGTGTTTGTTTCAAACATAGCAGAAGAAAAATGACACAACATAAGATCAATGATAGCATTGTGCAGACAGAACAAATATATAATGTATTCAGTTGGGATATATTGCCTCAGGGTTTATGTACTACATTTGTTTTTAGCTTCTGTTAAAAAAAAAAAAAAAGCATATTAAATGTTTAACTTAACATATTCTCTTCACATATGTAAGTACACATATGTCAAATTAGAATAATATACTGTAGAAGTATGCAGTAGAACAGTAACAGTAGTGAGAAATCACAACATTCTTCACAAAGATGTTATAATTATTCAAACATTTCAGATGACACTGCCATAATACTTTGATATATATATATATATATATATATACCATAGTAATGAATAATTCACATATTTGTACTGTATTTACATGCTGCAAGAATACCATGGTATTACCATAGTACATGTCCATAGTATCATGTTATTCCAACCTGATCTCATGACAATTCGTACGTAACTTACGAGGTGGCTATAATTCGTACGAATTCATATGACCTCACTTGTACGAATTCGTACGATTTTTGTTAAATCGTAGATATTTTACGAGTTGTACATATTTTACATATTTGAATATTTAAATTCATACGAATGACCACCCCTGAACCCGCCCCTAAACCCACCCATCACTAGGGTTTAGACAGATCTTACGAAGTTTTACGAATGAGTTTGTACGAATTACGAATTAAGGTCCTTGCACAGAGTCCGAAATTCGTGTCCGAAATTTTCGTACGTAAAAAAATAAATGCGACCTCACGTTATGTCAATCACGCTTGCACACTGCCTGCGAAACTTTCGTCCGTCATAAAAAAAATCGATTGTCTAGGTTTTTCGCATCCGTAGTGAGAAATCACAACATTCTTCACAAAGATGTTATAACTATTCATTATAACATTTCAGATGACACTGCCATAATACTTTGATATATATCATAGTAATGAATAATTCACATATTTGTGTACTGTATTTACATGCTGTTCCAAAGAATACCAATGTTATTCCAACCTGGTTTCACGACAATTCGTACGTACTTACGAGGTGGCTTATTCGTACAAATTCACGTGACCTCACTCGTACAAATTCGTACGATTTTTGCTAAATCATACATATTTTACGAGTTGTACATATTTTACATATTTTAATTCGTATAAAATTCGTATGAATGACCTACCCCTGAACCCGCCTCTAAACATACCCATCACTAGGGTTTAGACGGATCGTACGAATGAATTCGTACAAATTAAGGTCCTTGCATAGAGTTCGAAATTCGCATCCGAAATTTTCGTACGTAAAAAAAAAAAATGCGACCTCACGTTATGTCAATCACGCTTGCACACTGCCTGCGAAACTTTCGTCCGTTTTTCGCATCCGTAGGAAGCATTTTGAATGGTGTCTTGACAATTCAGAGCCAGTGAATCACGAATACAAAAAAACGCATGCGAAAATTTCCAAGGACCTCGGACGAATTGGTCGTGAGACAGCATTGGTTATTCAACAGCCTTTGACCTGACCACCTCACATTCCCAACATCAGTGGACCAGTTTAATTAACAGACATGCTTGTTGTGATATCACAAAATGGTGGATTAGATTAGATCATGCAATTATTTAACATAAATTGAAACCGATTTATGTTTCCAATTGAGATGATTTCACAAAGTTCAAGTCCAAAAGTAGACATGTCCACACGGTAAACGAAACCCATGAATGCGCTTCCACCCATGTGCCCCATGTACTGTATTGGTGCATTCCAGTTTAAATTAGAAGTTCCTGCTAGCAACCTGAAGGTACGAAAACATGGGGGCACCTCTCTCAAAGGTCTTAAGCCATTCATAAAAGGCCTTTTCTCTTTAGGAGCCATAAAGTCTGGTTTGAACACTGGGGGCTGAGTGACATGTTAATCAGGGGATCAACAGACCCCAGCAGTCGTGGTCCAGAGGTGGAGGTGCACTTAGGCCTAATCCCCTTGTGTCCTACAGAGGTCTGGAAGCCCGTGGACGAGCCTCAGCAACTGTACATGTCCAGCTTAGCGAGGGGTAAGATCTGCAACTTTTCAAACCAGTCATTCTCAACTCGTTTTGCTTCAGGACCAGGAACATTTTGCACTGCATGCTTAATAGTTAGTTAGATTTGTACATTTTCTGAAGAACACAATTTTATCCTACTACAACAACATAACTTGGTATTTAACTACCATAGTATGATCATTGGAGAAATTAACTAGCTAGTCACGACAGTTCCCCGAAACCGTATTAATATTGTTGCATATCCGCCACTTGAACAGTGTTGGATCAACAACATAGAACTGACATTAATGACACCATGCAAATGGTGGAGTAGTAACTTTTACCATTTAATGTGTTATAATAAAGCAATAAGCCCCGCGAAGCCGTGTTTTACAGTGGATTTAGAACAGCTAAGGGGCGTAGGTTCATTCTCGTGTTACGCAGCATGTTTGAGCTTCTGCAAGAACCAATGAGGTTCATTCTCGTGTAACACAGCACGTTTGAGCTTCTGCAAGAACCAATGAGGTTCATTCTCGTGTTACGCAGCACGTTTGAGCTTCTCAAGAACCAATGAGATTCATTCTCGTGTTACGCAGCACGTTTGAGCTTCTGCAAGAACCAATTAGGTTCATTCTCGTGTTACGCAGCACGTTTGAGCTTCTGCAAGAACCAATGAGATTCATTCTCGTGTTACGCAGCACGTTTGAGCTTCTGCAAGAACCAATGAGGTTCATTCTCGTGTTACGCAGCACGTTTGAGCTTCAGCGAGAACCAATGAGGTTCATTCTCATGTTACACAGCACGTTTGAGCTTCTCAAGAACCAATGAGATTCATTCTCGTGTTACGCAGCACGTTTGAGCTTCTGCAAGAACCAATGAGGTTCATTCTCGTGTAACAGCACGTTTGAGCTTCTGCAAGAACCAATGAGGTTCATTCTCGTGTTACGCAGCACGTTTGAGCTTCTGCAAGAACCAATGAGGTTCATTCTCGTGTTACGCAGCACGTTTGAGCTTCTGCAAGAGCCAATGAGGTTCATTCTCATGTTACGCAGCACGTTTGAGCTTCTGCAAGAACCAATGAGGTTCATTCTCGTGTAACACAGCACGTTTGAGCTTCTGCAAGAACCAATGAGGTTCATTCTCGTGTTACACAGCACGTTTGAGCTTCTGCAAGAACCAATGAGGTTCATTCTCGTGTTACACAGCACGTTTGAGCTTCTGCAAGAACCAATGATGTTCATTCTCGTGTTACGCAGCACGTTTGAGCTTCTGCAAGAACCAATGAGGTTCATTCTCGTGTTACACAGCACGTTTGAGCTTCTGCAAGAACCAATGAGGTTCATTCTCATGTTACGCAGCACGTTTGAGCTTCAGCGAGAACCAATGAGGTTCATTCTCGTGTTACGCAGCATGTTTGAGCTTCTGCAAGAACCAATGAGGTTCATTCTCGTGTAGCACGTTTGAGCTTCTGCAAGAACCAATGAGGTTCATTCTCGTGTTACGCAGCACGTTTGAGCTTCTCAAGAACCAATGAGATTCATTCTCGTGTTACGCAGCACGTTTGAGCTTCTGCAAGAACCAATGAGGTTCATTCTCGTGTTACGCAGCACGTTTGAGCTTCAGCAAGAACCAATGAGGTTCATTCTCGTGTTACGCAGCACGTTTGAGCTTCTGCAAGAACCAATGAGGTTCATTCTCGTGTTACGCAGCACGTTTGAGCTTCTGCAAGAACCAATTAGGTTCATTCTCGTGTTACGCAGCACGTTTGAGCTTCTGCAAGAACCAATGAGATTCATTCTCGTGTTACGCAGCACGTTTGAGCTTCTGCAAGAACCAATGAGGTTCATTCTCGTGTTACGCAGCACGTTTGAGCTTCAGCGAGAACCAATGAGGTTCATTCTCATGTTACGCAGCACGTTTGAGCTTCTCAAGAACCAATGAGATTCATTCTCGTGTTACGCAGCACGTTTGAGCTTCTGCAAGAACCAATGAGGTTCATTCTCGTGTTACGCAGCACGTTTGAGCTTCTGCAAGAACCAATGAGATTCATTCTCGTGTTACGCAGCACGTTTGAGCTTCTGCAAGAACCAATGAGGTTCATTCTCGTGTTACGCAGCACGTTTGAGCTTCAGCGAGAACCAATGAGGTTCATTCTTGTGTTACGCAGCACCTTTGAGCTTCAGCAAGAACCAATGAGGTTAATTATCGTATTACACAGCACGTTTGAGCTTCAGCGAGAACCAATGAGGTTCATTCTCGTGTTACGCAGCACGTTTGAGCTTCAGCGAGAACCAATGAGGTTAATTATCGTATTACACAGCACGTTTGAGCTTCTGCAAGAACCAATGAGGTTCATTCTCGTGTTACGCAGCACATTTGAGCTTCAGCAAGAACCAATGAGGTTCATTCTTGTGTTACGCAGCATGCTTGAGCTTCTGCAAGAACCAATGAGGTTCATTCTCGTGTTACGCTGCACGTTTGAGCTTCTGCAAGAACCAATGAGGTTCATTCTCGTGTTACGCAGGACGTTTGAGCTTCTGCAGGAACCAATGAGGTTCATTCTCGTGTTACGCAGCACGTTTGAGCTTCTGCAAGAACCAATGAGGTTCATTCTTGTGTTACGCAGCACGTTTGAGCTTCTGCAGGAACCAATGAGGTTCATTCTCGTGTTACGCAGCACGTTTGAGCTTCTGCAAGAACCAATGAGGTTCATTCTCGTGTTACGCAGCACGTTTGATCTTCTGCAAGAACCAATGAGGGTTAATTCTTGTGTTACGCAGCACGTTTGAGCTTCTGCAAGAACCAATGAGGTTCATTCTCGTGTTACGCAGCACGTTTGAGCTTCTGCAGGAACCAATGAGGTTCATTCTCGTGTTACGCAGCACGTTTGAGCTTCTGCAAGAACCAATGAGGTTCATTCTCGTGTTACGCAGCACGTTTGAGCTTCTGCAAGAACCAATGAGGTTCATTCTCGTGTTACGCAGCACGTTTGATCTTCTGCAAGAACCAATGAGGTTCATTCTTGTGTTACGCAGCACGTTTGAGCTTCTGCAGGAACCAATGAGGTTCATTCTCGTGTTACGCAGCACGTTTGAGCTTCTGCAAGAACCAATGAGGTTCATTCTCGTGTTACACATCACTTTTGAGCTTCTCAAGAACCAATGAGATTCATTCTCGTGTTACGCAGCACGTTTGAGCTTCTGCAAGAACCAATGAGGTTCATTCTCGTGTTACGCAGAACCTTTGAGCTTCTGCAGGAACCAATGAGATTCATTCTCGTGTTACGCAGCACGTTTGAGCTTCTGCAACATGTGTTTTCCACATGTCATATACAAGAAACTATGCTTCAAACCACAAGTCGAAAGCTGTTGTTCCAACCACACAACTTTGCGAATATTCATTGGAACTATGGTTTTGGGAAACACTGATCATAATCATTAAACATTGGTAAAGATGGAACTTGTGATCATAGTTTTGCTAATGTTGCTTTTTAGAAATTCACCCCTGGGGAGTTTCTAAGCGTTTTCTTACGGATTCAGGTCAAGAGATCCCATCTCCAGAAATTGCAATAGTGTTGCTAAAATTTGTATAGGCACTGGGTTACCTTGTACATCATCAAATCAGTAATGCGTACCGGTAGTTAGTTTCCAAAACACACATCCTGTCGCTAAAGTTGTAGCCCAGCAGTAACATGTTGACTCTGCCAGATGACTCTCTAATCCACCTTTCAACATGCTGTGTGTTCATTTAACTGCACTGAACAGCTGTCAGGTACTCTATGCCCTAACTTACTGGCCTGAAATACTGACCTGCATTCCCCAATATGCATTTTAATTGAAGAAACCTTAACGGCAGCTGTGAAGAAATTGTGAATATGACTCAAACGTGTTTTGAGCTAACAAGTCCCTATAGCGGATAATTTCGTTAGATGATTGTTTTTACCAGGGTCTATACAATTCCCAGCAGAAGGGGTGGACTTCAAAGATGTATTTGTTGAGTTTAGCGTCACCTCTGGTTTCTCAGCCTGTTCTCAATCTGTTAATCTCTCTACTCCCATCTTCATTAGCGGCTCCACAGGTGTCTAGCTAATTATCTGCGCGGGGCAGCGCGTTCATTACTGTTACATTGCTAGGTCCGATGTGTCGTGGGAGGGTACATGCAGGGGTGAATGAACAGCTTAAGGTTTCCCTCGATATGTTAAACAGTGAGTCAACCCAAATCAAATATGTAGGATGCTAATGAGTTGCATCCTTGTAGCCGAATGCTAATTTTGCATTAACTAAATTTATGTCTGCCTCTGGAGGGCATCTCTTGGCATGCTGGAGTAGGGGAAGGAATAGGGGAAGTTATTTTGAATCCAAATTTCAGAGTTCATGTATTGGGGCATATGATAACAGATTGCTGTTGAGTTGAGAATTGCAAATGAAACTGATGTTACAGATTCATGCCCTGCTGACAAATTGATTAAACTAACCTAAGGTGGTTTGATAACACAGAGCTTGGTCAGACTAGTGTAGTTTGATGGTTTTAGTGAGGTTTTGGGTATATAGTAGGGGTGGCTCGATACCACTTTTTCATGTCCGATACCGATACCGATACCACACACTTGAGTATCTGTCGATACCGATCTATACCGATACAATACCATATATTCCAGTGTTGTTACGGTACCAAAATTTCAGTGTTCGGTACCGATACCTGTGAAAATGCATGGTTCTCGGTACCAATTTCGGTACCAAAGCTAATTTAGATTAAATTTGCATATATTAAACTGTATATCCATTTGTTAGATAACATTAGATAAAATGACCTAACAATAGTTATATACACTGAAGCAATTATTCTCCTTGGGGTAATTTGAAAATGTAGCCTAATACATTTTTAAAATCAAAAGTTGTATCTGTTCATGAACAATCAAGTGTTTGTATTAAATAACATTCACAAACATACATTAATGTTGTAAAAATATATTGTTCACTCAATGTGTTGATGTTAGATAAGGTATTAAGTAATGTTAATGAATTATATCTTATTGTAATCTTACCAACTAAACAGGAGATAAAACGTGTTTTGTTTGACTTGACTGTCCTTTTATTTAATCCAAAACTGCGTTCATATTTAAAAGGCCTTTTTAACTAGATACAGCCGCACACGATACTACTTTAGGGGACGTTCACATATCGCGTTTTATGCGCGTGCAAATTCATTATTTCAAATGTAGGCGTGCGGCTTATAATAGAAGCATCTCAACAGGTCATGTGACAAAAACCAGCGGCCTTTCCGTAACAACATAGAAAGCTCGGCCGAACAGCTGATCATAGCTGTACAGCGCGACTTTTTATTCCTCATCTCAATTAATATATCTAGTAGTAAAGCTAATGCAAGGGCTAGAAATCAATTAATTATTTGATGATACTTCCTCGTCATCATGGAGAGCGCAGTTTGCACCGCTTTCTCCTTTCCACAAGCGCGTGCTTTCCCGTATGCAACCATGAACAGCGCCTGGAAAACTAATTTGCACGCGCAAAAAACGCGCTATGTGAACGATTCATTCCTCCTTGTCAACAAGTGGATTCAGAGCCACCGCCGGTCGCCATGTGTTTATGAAGAGGACGCAACTGTGCACCTTTCGGACAGCGCACCAAGAACCGGATTAATCCAATACTTCGGTACCACCGGTAGACTACTTAAGAAAAGCTGGTACCGTAACCATGTAGCTGCTATTTTTTTTAGTACCGAAGTACCGGGTCTTTTGACAACACTATATCCACACAGCTGACATGATAACTTAATTGCTGAGAGGGCTCGCTTACCTCACTCACCTCTAGCTACCGTTCACGTGATGCCAGTGTTGCCAAGTCCGCGGTCTCTCCCCACCTCGAAACGCGATTCTTTATTTTTAAGAAGCAATTGGGCGGGATTTGTATGTGAAAATCTGGCAACCCTGCGTGACGCATGTTGCTCATCTCTCTTCACGGCATGTCTTTTAGGTGTTGTTAAGCATTTGTATGACAATTTAGGACTAAGGGAAGTGATCGAATCGGATCGGGTTATACTCCCGCGATTCATGCAATATCCGATCCAGTGATTTTGGCCAGTATCGGACTAATACCGATACCGAATATCGGATCGGCGCACCCCTAGTATATAGACAAACTTTTTTAAGCAAATTTGAGACCTGGGGTTTGTGCCATAGTACTGCTACAAGCCCCAAAACGTATAAGTGATAATTGTTAATGTTAAAAGCACTGTACTAGAGATAAAATGCAAAAATAACTGTGACCAAACGCACCACTGCTAATTAGTTACCTGAGCCGTTGTCACATCTTACCCCAAAGCTAATTTTATCTGCAAAAATGCATGTTTACAACATTTAACAGCATTTGTGGCTTTTTTTATCAAAAAACATATATCGTCTTTCTCTTTCTTAAAAAAAATAATACAAGATTGTCAAGAAAAATGTCAAGATTATAATTTGTCTGTTTAAACGTGTAAAGCTGTTTTCATCATTTTTTACGGCCGTTTCATGGAAATATAGTTGTAAAAGTGGATATACCTTTACATAGAAAAAGTAAGATAAAGCAAAATATTAAGTAAGATATTTTTCAGGCTAAAACCACGTTAACATCCATATTGTTTAATTTTTGTTCCTATTGCTATTGAAAAAGTGAGCATTTTTACATGAATTGGCACCATTCACTTCTCGTTACCCAGAGAAGTCTAAATTATTATTCTATTTTTTTGGTAATCAACATTATGCCACAAATGTTGTCGATTGAGCCTAACCTGCATTACAGCTGAAATATTCCTTTAAAGTCGGCATGAAACAGAAGTTGTGATAGTCCTTTCTTCCTTATTGTGACGTATATCTGAGTGAAACGGCTTCTGGAACAAGAACAAATTTAAGGCGGGGCTTGATTTTGTCCACTGGAAATTGATTGGATGATTGGATACGGTTGTGGTTTGCTATTGGTGGATCTCATGTGATTGACAGGTTGCCCCGCCCTCGTCATCAGAGAAGAGATGAGATGAGCTGCAAGAGGGAGGGGAAGTTATTCTGATTTAAGATTATGAGACACATGAATTTAAAATAACAATAATAATATAAAATGGTTAAATAATGAATAACAAATACTGCAATATTCCATAAAGAAAAATATAACAATTGCCTATTTTGATTTCATGGTGACTTTAAGGGAATGGCGCATCTTACTCCACTCATCTCTATAGTGAGCTATTTAAACTGGCTTTTATTTAGACTGCACTACACAGACAATTACACTAACACTTTTCCCTGTGTGTTGTCAGCAGACTATTAATGCAGAGTTTCTCTCTCTTTCTCCTGGCTCACAGCGTGTCTTTGCTGGACTGGAAAGGCCTTTAGCGTGAAACTGTCTCATGCTTCAACACTTCACTTTGCCTCTCAAGTGCCTGGAAATTGCACTAATTTTTTCTTTTATTATTGTGAAGGTGCCTTCCTCATTTGACAATCAGTTGTGGGTGAAATTAGCCTTGTCATTTCCATGCCTATGCCCCTCCATTTCTGTCGCTCTCATTGTTTTGTCAGAGCTGCCGACAACTGAATCTGCCAACAGTGATTTATGTTTTCCTCCCTTGAATCATAGTTTCTGAATGTTCAAGTGAGCTACACACATTCACTCTCAATGCTTTAGTTTATATAAACTGTTAAAATTTCAAATACATCTCAGTAGGAGAGAATACTTCATGAATATTTGCTTTTATTGATGCTTATCACATTTATTTCCAATATGTACACTGTAATATATGTATGTATATGTATATACAATCAATAAGATATGACAACATATGTTTTTACATGGCTTTTACTCATCAAAATATATTAAGCAGTTTTCAACTTTTTTTTTCATAAGTTATACAAGATTCATCCCTAGGGTTGCCACCCGTCCCTTAAAATACGGAATCGTCCCGTATTTACAAGTAAGATGATGCGTCCCGTATCAAATCAATAAGGGACGCGATTTGTCCCGTATTTTACATTAGGCCCACATATAGTTAAATAAAAACATAAGGATTTTGCAGTATGGATAATACTAATAGCAAATATAAAGAAATCAATTTCTTAGTAGAGAAGCTCATTGCGTGATTGCATTTTAGCGTCTTTGTTTCTATAGCGACTGAGTCTCGTGAACATGCGCGGTAAACCTGCACGTGTTTAACCCCTTGTAGCGCGCTGTTCGGGTCTTTTCGACCCCAAATGACTTTTGCTGAAATAAATAAAACATTATATTTGTCCAAATGATGTGAGACTTTGCACGGTGGACAACACTTTCTACATCTACAAAAAAAAAAAAAAAAAAATTTTTTAATAATATCTGTTTTTTATGTTAGTGTAGGGGGAAAAAGTCACACTTGTGTTGTTTCAACAAAATGTCATTTTGAAACATAATAGTTTTTTTTTTTTAGGATTTATAGTTTTAGGATGATTTATTATATTTTTTTTACTTTAGGCTATATAAATAAATATTTTTTAAACAAAAACAGTAAAAAAAAAAAGTTAAATTCACTTTATAAAAGACCCACATTTCTAACGTTCATGGATATAGATAATTTGACATGGTTTAGTGTAAGATTTTTGCCCATCTTTTGGAAAATGCTGTTTTAAAAGTAAAGAAATTATCACTTTAGTAGATGGCTGCAGAGCTACACCATTTGCTGTTTGACTAAAATACATATTTTCAATAGCTTTTAGTTGGATTCATATCTACATATTATGAAATCACAATTATAACAATAAAAATGACTTTGTCAAAGTTGAGCATTGAATGGGTGAATGGGTGTCCCTTATTTTGCCACACTGAAGGTGGCAACCCTATTCATCCCTTTTAAGTCAGTTTAATGCAATTTAAGTTGAACTGACTTAAACGTTCAAGTTGATTGTACCGGTACTTAAAACTTAAACATCCAACTTAAAAATTCAAGGCCTGAACTTTAAGGCCTTTAAATCTGAACTATGAACTATCACGATACGTATAACAACAGTGTAATGAAACGTTGTCATCTGTTTTAGATAAAACCGAATGGATATTTCGGTTATTTCACACTGAAAGTGTCGTTAAACATGCAGGCAGCAACAGAATATATATTTTTTCTGAAGATATAAGTTCAATAAGATCAATAAGTTATGACAACATATGTTTTTAATTGCTTTAACTCATCAAAATAAGTTATGCAATTTCAACTTTTTTATGTTACACAAGATTCAAGATTTAAGTCAGTTTAATGTAATTTAAGTTGGAATGACTTAAACATGCAAGTTGATTGTACTTAAAAATGTACGGTAGCAATTTTTGTTTTTTAGGCACGTTTTTTCCAATATTTTTCCAGAGAAGTAGTCTGTAATTTACAATGATATATATATATATATATATATATATATATATATATATATATATATATATATATACCGGTATATAAGAATGTATAGTTGCCACAGCTCCAAGCATTGCTGGGGAGTTTGCTGGTTCTCAATGTTGATCTGACACAGAACGAGGGGCTGAAAGCAGTCGGGGTGTTGTACGAGTGCTGATGTGTGTTGTGAGGTGAACACACACGGCTAGCTGACACAGCGCCAGAGGAAAGCTCTATTTTTGGTCTCAGATATAGATAAGTTTGGCAGCTCTTTTCACTGCCGCTCAAAGAGCTACAGGTCAGCCAGCAACGAACCTTAAACGAGTAAAAGAACGAGTTGTAATCTGGAGCCGGCTAACCCTGCCATCCCCGAGACAGCCCAGCATCTGCCCACTGGTGCGGGGACTGAAAAATGGGAAAATGGAAATATGGATTTTGCAGTGCAGAACAGAATAGCATGGAGAGGATTTTGAAGAAACGCTGTCATGCAAAAAGTTTATTCAGTGATATGAAAGATTGGATTAGCAAAAACGTATTATGTCTGGATTTGTTCAAATAGGTATAGGTTTCTTAACACTCTGCGTGGATACATCAGTTGCATTTATCTTATGCTGCATTATGCTTAATAGATGTATTGATCTGCAAATGTAATTCTCTGCCGTACTGAAGGAATCAATGGGAGGTAGACCCTTTCTGTGGGCCAAATCTTTTAATGCTGCATTAAATGAGGCAAATATTAGATTTGAAATTCATGCTTTTCTCTGAGGAGGCAAGAGAGGAAATCCCTTCTCGAACAAATAAAATAAAAATATTTGAAAAATCTTGCAATGGAAGTGGATGGAATCCGTTTCAATTATATAGCCAAAAGACATAAAACAATATTCAAGTTAACTTGGTTATAATTTGAAACGAAATGCTTATTAAAACCAAGCAGCAACAAAAACTTAGAGCAAATCATATAAAAGTTTTAACACAATAATGAATAAAGCAGCTCCTCTTTAAATAAAGTTAAAGCCATAACTTACTTACATTAAGTGTGTAAACATATTATAAGCTTCACATTTCAGACGGTCCTCGGTCGGTTCTGACCGAAATATTTTCTGTTTTGAATTTTTAAAAATCACAGCTTCATCTGAATGTTATGAAACTTGGTGACTTTTATGGCATTAGGTATGTGAATACAAAAAAAAATTGAGGTCATGATCCGAGCATGCTAAGTGGTCGTGAAAAAAATAGTCACACTTGTGGTCTTCGGTCAAAAATGACCGACCCATAGGAAATGAATGGGAAATTTACAAAAATTCTAAAATTCTCCGCATTTTTGTGTGTACAATCTACAAAACGGACACAATCCTAAAAAAAAGTACACCGCTGGAAAGGGGGGAAACTCTACAACATCAAGAGTGCAAAACAGACACACCCACCCACACACACACACACACATACAAACACACTTTTATACACATACACACCAATAAATTCAGATTACAAAAAATATGTTTTGAATTTTAAAAAATCACAGCTTCATCGGAATGTTACGAAACTTGGTGACTTTTATGGCATTATGTATGTGAACACACAAAAAAATTGAGGTCATGATCCGAGCATGCTAAGTGGTCATAAAAAAAATAATCACACTTGTGGTCTTTGGTCAAAAAATGACCCCCATAGGAAATGAATGGGAAATTGACAAAAACACAAAAATTCACCAAAACATTTTTTTTTATTTTTTTTAAGTACACAGCATTAAAGGGGTGACACTCTAAAACATCTAGAGAAAAAAAAAAAAATTTTTTTTTTTTTTTAAATTAAAAAATAATTTTTCATAATTTTTTTTATTTTTTATATATATATTAAAAATATATATATTTATATTTATATTAAACATCATTATATCACTAAGCCATGATGACATATTAGGTGGATTGTGTGATTTCCACTCTAGGATAATTTTTCTAGGCTTTCTAACACAATGTTTAGGTTTGACTAATCATAATGCAAAAACTAACACTTTAAATCACTATTTCTAAAAAAATATATATATAAAACTTGATAAGAAATAGTTTTTGAGATTGTTTAAATATATATTCAAATCCACAAAAAAAAAAAAAAAAAAAGTAAATGTGTCCATTAAACAGCTGGGGAAGTCACATGCCTCTCCATAGAGTGCTGTTTATGCCATCTAGTGGTTACACCATGGTTTCTACGCTTTCTCTCCATACTCTCACCAGATGGCGCTAATCTGCTTCAACCATTTTTTTTTTTGGAGGCCTAGACTCTATATTAAACTAACATACTGCATAAAAAAAAAAAAAAAAAAAAAAAAATTGTATTTTTTTCAATGGCAAAAATAGACCATAAATATTGCATAAATATTAATAAATTCAATCAAATTCTCTCAAAATACAAAATTAAAAAGAAAAATTTTTATAGAACAAAAATAAATTGCATTGGTTTTACTGGGATGGAGGAAATTGAATTTTTAGGTGTCCGGTCACTTCTGACCGGGAAGGCCCAGGAGGTGACTCCGAAACGAAGACCGTCAGAGGGTTAAATCCTCTAAAACTTCCATTGTACTGTAAGTTCCTCGTCATAACCTCCATGCGTTCATTCGTTCGTTCTTTCTTACATACATTCATTCATGAATTAAGAACAACAAATACTACCATGATGTGAATGTAATTTTGTAATTTTACAAATCGCCATTGAGATAATATAGCATTATTTTGTTTAATTGTTTGCATTGCAGTGATGATGCTCTTGGGGAAAAATGTGTATGATAAAACATTTTTTCGCAATTGCGTGTTTATATATATCGCAATAATTATTTTCAGAATTATTGTGAGTTTCTATCTCGCAATTCTGACTTTTTCTCTCAATTATATCTCCAAATAATTACTTTTTCTCAGAATTGAACCTTCGCAGGGAGCTTGATTGACAGGTGATCTGACCAATCAAACTTCGGCATCCGCCATTTTGTCCGACAAAGCAGTCAGGAGAGTTAGTAGATTAACATGGGAGGATTTGAACTTGAGAAGCGGAGTGTACTGACGCCTTTCCGCTGTTAAAAACAACATTCCTTCTGATGTTCATTCATGTTTATTTGATGCTATAAATGAACTAGAAGGAAGAGATGATCGGTTCACGAGCAGCTTTAACTGAGGCGACACAGCGAACTGTCACATACATTAAAGAGACACAAAACGGTATTTATTGTTTACATTTATTTTTAAAAATGACCAAATTTGAAAGGTGAGACTTTGTTTAATATGTTTAATATCAAAAGTAACGAAAAATAACCTGGTCTGTGTCTGTCAGTGTGTTGTCAGTGTCCTCTCTGCTCCCCGATGTGTTTTTCACTGTGTGAGAACATGTGTGTGTGTGAGAGCAGCGTAGCTTGTAGGACATAGCAACAGTAACTAAGGGGGGCGGGTCTTTGCGAACGTTCAATTGTGAGTTTATATCTCACAATTCTGACATTTTCTTACAATTGCGAGTTTCTATCATACAACTCTGACCTTTCTACAAATAAAATTCAACATTTTATTTTACAGTATGTGTACTTACAGTGTACTTATCCAAGAAAGTAGTGGTAATATAAGATAACTACATGGGTTAGGTTTAGGGGTAGGTTCAGATTTAATACCTAGTTATTACCCAGTTATTGTACTTACTGTAATAAGAACATGGTATGTACAGGCGGAAAAGGACTGTAAAATATATTTTGCAATCAACTTTTGTTTCTCGAAATTGTGAGTTTACATCTCACAATTATGACTTTTTTTCTTGAAATTGTGAGTTTACATCTCGCAATATATCTCAAGTTTATATCTCGCAAATTCTGACTTCATAACATGCAATTGCGAGTTCATGTCACACGATTCTGAGAAAAAAGGGAGAATTGCGAGATGCAAATTCAAAATTGCGAAAAACAAAAGTCAGAATTGCAAGATAAATTATTATTTTTTCAGTGGCGGAAACAGGCTTCCATACAAAACAGGCCTTATTTATTATATTGTATATTTACATATATTTTGCTTTGATTATATGTTTTCCTACAGCTTTCAAGAGATTCAACTATTTAGCGTTTATTAATATGCTCTTTTTTTTTGCAATGAACATTATGTCATAAATGCTGTTGATTTAAACTGAATTGGAATTGAACTTGGGATATTCCTTTAAGGACATTAAAGTTTGTCATGACACTAGCAACACAAAAAACCTTAGGTTTGATTTTGAATGAAGCACTACCTGTATACTGATAAACATGGATAGTAAATGAAATGAAACACAAGTTTCTGTTTAATAATATCTACTGTATGTTCTGTGAGTGGGAGTTTTGTATGGCGTGAGCATTCATCAACATTTGCATTTGCTGTTTAAGTCAACAACATACTGCACGTTTTCCATTAAGAATGGATTCTAAATCTAAATGAAACACACAGATGGAGTAAATCGTGCATGTGCCATCATTCGTCTTTGTCAGCATTCACACCATTAAAATCTCAATAAGGCTTATGGCCTGTCGGTCTGTGCAGGCGCTCCTCGGCCAAAGAGCATGTCTAATCCCGCGCAACCTCTCCGGTCACGTTTGGATTTTGTTTAAGCCAGGCTTGATGAAGTGCTTAGCACGTTGCACAATAGAAAAACATCTTTAAAAAGCTGTCAGCTCAAACTTTCTGCTTTTTTTAAAGTCTACAAGAACTGGAAGAAAGTTTCCAAATTCCTCTCTAAGACTCGTACAAATGGGATAAGCACCCTTAATTCATAAACCCAGTTCCCCGTCCGTCTAAGTTCTTTCACTTAGTCTATGTGTCAATATATTCACATATCTCAGGTTTATGTCCTCTTTGTGAATTCTGAGCAGCTGTTTCTGTCTATATTTCTACGCAAGCTACATTTTGAGTTTATAACCCCTTGGAGAGTTTCTTAGCATGGTTCATTCATTCAGTGGACTTATATGGATATATATATATATATATATATATATATATATATATATATATATATATATATTGGTGTCACGGTTGTGTGGTAGTAAGCACACAAAGAAGGTTAAAGTACAAAAAACAGTGTTTATTAACATCCACTGGTAACTTCAAATCCAACAGAAAACAAAGCATTACAACACACAATAGATGAGACCCAACCAAGAAAAGCAGAACACACACATGAACTTATATACAACTGAAACCAATGATGATAAACTACACACACCTGACCTGAATGACCAAATCAAATATGTAACCATGACAACAAAACTAGTGGCGGGAAATAGTGCAGACAGGAAAAAAAAAGTGCAACCTTAAGCCCCGTTTACACGTACATGGTTTTTTTTGAAAAACGGAGACATTTCCCTTCATTTGTGCCCTTTGTTTTACACGCAAACGGAGAATTCGCCTCTGAAAACGATTATTTCTAAAAACTCCGGCCAGAGTGGAGATTTTGGAAAACTTTGTTTGCACGTTTGCATGTAAACTGAGAAAAACTGAGCTTTAGGCAGCCGACGTCTCAGTATGAGACTATTTTCTGGATTCTGATTGGCTAACGTGGGCTTGAGCTACTTGTTACACTGCCACCTACAGGTTTGGCATGCTCTTGACGGTATATACACGGGTT
>JARPMJ010002061.1:0-12500 GCA_033366665.1 Phoxinus dragarum
CAGTGATGCCATGGAAGAACATTTTGGGTTCCCAAAATAACCTTTAATTGGTTGTGCTTGTGTGTATGTGTGTGCGTCTGGTCCTGGTAAACCCTACATAATGGGGACAAAATGTTGATTGTCAGTAATGATTCTTTCCAGCTGATGTTCAATAAAAAGATTGACAGTCAATCAGAATCCCTCTCATTCAGAGGCAGAAGACAAAACTGCAGACATTTCATGCCTACACCTTCCATAATACTTCTCTTCAACTGATGCTCAAGTAGTTCCAACGTTATGTCAATAAAAAAAGTGTATCCTCATTGAGTAACATTATTTAAACAGACTCCTCTGTCCATGTAGGCTACTGAAATCAGAAGAGAAAAGTTGCTCCACGTTTGCCTCCAACATCAACAGACCTGTTACTTGACAGCTACATTTTGAAGCTACAAAACAAACAAACATCCACACAGCAGGACAAACAATCCTCGAATTGTTCCTGTATGATTGAAGCGTGACAGATGTTGCACCTCAGAGTAGTGTCAACATATGCTTGTGCAGCGTATTTCAACAGTTTTTGGCATCTTTAGTGCCGTAGTTGGCATTTAAATGCGTGAATGCCTGTGCCCCGCAGGGACCACTAGATGCTAAAGGTTACCTGTCTTCTCCACACATCTCTTTTTCTTCATGTCCCGCTGTAATTTTTATGTTGCTTTCTTTTTTATCAGCTTCTCACCCTGTTGTGGTTTCTTGACTTTCACAAGCAGAAATGCGGTCTGTTCTTCTGCCTCGTGTTTGGCTCCGGGCGACGGCTCTGAAGCTCATGCTAACGCTCACTCCCCTTTCAGGCTGAAACTTCTTGTCTATGGGGCAGAGATTATGTATTGTCATGAGTTTGGCTCTCTCCAGCTTTGAGGGAAATTGGCAACATGTTGAGAGGCCAACTGAGGTTATTTCCCATAAGCGCATGGGCATCTGAATGATGTCAGCCCATGATATGAGCTGTACACCTTTCACAAACCAAGGACACTTCGGCATACAAAATCCATAAAATCACTTCAGATTATGTATGGTCTACTCTCTTAGCTTCATATCTATCTATCTATCTATCTATCTATCTATCTATCTATCTATCTATCTATCTATCTATCTATCTATCTATCTATCTATCTATATATCTATCTATCTATCTATCTGTCTATCTGTCTGTCTATCTATCTATCTATCTATCTATCTATCTATCTATCACAACGTTCCAAAGTACATCCCTCACAAAAAAAGTTTTCATATTTAATAGAGGCAAAATGTGAAAGTACAACCCTTGTTTGACAGGGTACATTTACATTTACATTTATTCATTTAGCAGACGCTTTTATCCAAAGCGACTTACAAATGAGAAACAATAGAAGCAATTAAACTAGCAGTAGGACAACAGTATGTAAGTGCTATAACCCTTCACAGTACAAATCAAAAGGTTTTTTTTTTTTTTTTTTTTTTTAGAATAGAAAAGAAAGTGTTAGTGTTAGTAGTACTGGATCAAGTGCTCAAGTGCTGCCGAAAAAGATACGTCTTCAGCAGTTTCTTAAAGATGGCTACAGACTCAGTCAGCTCTGGCTGAGTTAGGCAGATCATTCCACCAGCAGGGAACAGTCATGGTTGAAGGTCCGAGAGAGAGATTTCGTGTACATTGATAGAGGGTACATTGATAGATGCATTAATATGTAGGCATAGTGTTTGGTTTGATATTTTAATCAGCTTCTTGGGATGAACATTACCATCTTACCCCTCAGTTGATCAGCAGATGTATTTATCAACTCATATAAATACTGTCACTTTCTTCTTTCATACGTCGCACCATTCCTCATTCCTCAGCACCCCAACTATTCACTAATTAGGAACTAATTTACCCAGGCAAGTGTAAACAATCACAGCAGATGGTGTAAATCTTTTAATTTAATGCTAATGGACCTTGAATTCTGATAGGTTGAAGTGTATACTTTGCCTTCATCCTTTAATTATTCGGCCTACTTTTGAAATGACACTGTGTTGTTTTTCGAACAACCTTAGACTAGTATGAGTCTGGGCTTTACTGGGTCTGGCTGTCTGGGTGTGTTTGTGTGTTTGTATGTGTTCTTCCACTTGTTTACTAATTGGATTAGCATTGCAGACGGTCCTTACCTTTGTGCGGAGCGTTCTGCAGGAAAGATCAAATGCGTTAATGTTGCTTTCTCTCTACGGAGGAGCTGTCTTTTTTTTATTTTGCACTCTTTTCCTCCTGGTGTCTGCGCGTGGCCGCCTGTTGTATCTGTCTCAAGGTTTTCCACTATAGATAAACCCCATTGCTGTGAATAAACGAAGTCTCTGAATAGCTTGCAGTCAATTTTAAGCGTCCATTAGTGGGGAATAAAGGCTGTTACCTCCAACGAGTCCTATACAGCTATTAGTCATGTCATGGATTTGCTCTCAAACAGATTTTAGAGGATTTTAGAGGTGAGGGAATCAAAAATCTCACAAGGACATGGGGCCCCTGAACTATATATATATATATATATATATATATATATATATAGGTTGTTCCGCATCACGCCAGTGAACACGTCATCCAGAAGAGAGATGTCCTTGCACGAGGGAGGGGACATTATTTTGATTATATTAATTGGGCACATAACACATTTAAGAAAAACACTTACATAATTTATACTTTTTTTAGTGTTAACTTACTTAATAGTTATTTTATTATTAATTAAAAACTTTTTTTTGTTTAATTTCTAATCATTTTGTAGTGTGGCTTTTGTCTTTTTTTTCTTGTGTTTCCTGGTTCATTTATTTTTATGTCAGGTTTAATTTTTATTTATTTTGTTAGTGTTGTTGCTTAACTTAAACTAATTTCCAGTTAGTTGTTCAATTAGTTAATTTTAAATCTTATTTTATAAAAATATTGATTTTACATTTTTATTTTATATTTAGTTATTGTTTATTTTAGCTTTATTTCAGTTAACAAAAATGTTTTTAATAGTTTTAGTTAACAAATATTAACCCTGGTTAGTAGTTTTAAAAGTGAACAGGGATTCATATTGTAATTCAATGTACAATATAATGTGACAGACCACCCATTAATAATTGTCCTTGGACAGAAACAATAATTATTATTATTATTTATTTTTTTTTTACGCTTTTTTTGTGTATGACTGGGGCCACACGGGTGAAGAAACAAATAATAGTAATCATATCGTAGCCTATTTTTCCAGTTTTCCAGTTTCGCAAACCAGCTGCTTGTCCTATTTCCCAATGCATATTTGGTTCTGACTGGAAAATCAGTCACACGCAGACAGAAAGAACAGGTATAGAGACAGACAGACACAAAAAGGTGCATAAAGGGTGAATGCTAATGGCGTCTCTGGCAGTGCTCCTCAGGTGCTCGTAACTAACAGAGGAGGCCAGCTGCCCTTCGCTCCTGTCTTTCTGAATTAATATCTTCATTTGTTGGCTCATTGACGACATTAATTGTTTTCCAGTCGCTTTATCGGTGGACCGCAAATCAACCCAAGAGGAAGTAAGTGGTTCGGTGTCACTCTCGGGTCATAATCTCCCTCTCTCTCTCCTTCTCTGTTTCTCTCACCCTTTCTTTTCTCTGTGCATTCATCCTCTCAACAATTGATCATCCTGCTCCTCTCCCTCTCACCTTTTTTTTTTCCACCTTTCCACCAAAGCTGAAAACTAACACCGCAAGTTTCTCTTGCTTGCCTGTTCGCCACACCTTGGACACCATTGACAGTTTCCCAGCATGCTCATCATTCAGTGCGTAGACACTCAACATCAATAGAGATTTAAAGCAGTGTTTCGCAAACTTTTTCTAGTGTACCTTCACAGCCCCATAGGCGTGATAACCAGAAATAATAATGTATCTGTATAAGAATAAGAGAATCGCTGATGTAATGGACACAGCATTGACATTCTCGATTACTTTCTGAATAATGGTGCTCTGTAGTTTTCTTGTAGGCATCGTCCATTTTGTTGCATGTTCATCAGGTGTGGTATTTCTTCAGCCTGGCAGGTGCAGGGGCGTTGCATTTGCCTTGTTCCAATATCCAGAACATCTGTTTCTCTCCCGCCGTGTCGCTGTCATGTTCTTGCTGCCGTCCCTTCCAGGAGGAAGCGCTTCTTTGGATTCTGTGCACTGAAAAAAAGCAACCAGCTAATTAGATGGACCAGGATTGCCATAAAAGCCCTGAATTTACTTCTTTACGTGGATATCACTTCCTACATTTACTGTACATGGAGACTTTTTGTTTCAACCGGAATGAAATCATTCCAAATGATGATTCCGAACATAGTGCTTTTGACATGCGCACACTGCTGGAATTTACAGTTCCCCAGCACTGTTTGTGCACGCCAGCCATTCTCCTTGCTTCTTTGTTTTACAAATCAGACTTAATATTATTCTGGGTCCAAATTAGGAGACGACGAGCACATAAAGCTTTGTGGCATGCTGCGTATATTTATCAAGCAGTAAAAATGCCCTTTCTCACAGCCAAAATAAGACGTGTGAATAAGACTCTGAAATAAAGACTGTTTGGACAATGTTGTCCTTCCCACCTTCACAGACAATAAGTGGACGGAGAATTTAGAATGACACAACAATCATTTATGACACTACTGTGCATCATGCGTCAGATGTCATTACGGCATTTCTATGTCAGAACACAGGTGCAGAACTTTGTAGTTTCAATTTTCAGTCAGGTCAAGTGTTTGCATGACCATTTAAACGCAGCTAGTGTCTTTATCAAGTTCTCATGCCAGGTAATTTTTCTTATGAATAAAGATCATTTAGAGATGTAATTCTGACCAACACTTCTGAGATAGACACTTGGCATAAAGTCTGACACATATTGTGGTTTATTTTTTGTGAAAGTTCATTTAAAATTGTGCTTGAATATATGATGTATGGTAGGGTTGGATGGATGGATGGATGGATGGATGGATGGATGGATGGATGGATGGATGGATGGATGGACGGACGGACTTATCAGTGGACAATTCAAATCGAAAGGGTGTTGTGTGGGGGTAAATCTGACATAAGTTGAGAAAAGTGGTATATTTTTTGTTTTAACTGCAGTGGTGAACAGTAGAGCATGGAACTAGCATATACTGATAAAAAGTATGCATTAGAAATTACTTTTTGTCATAAAAAGCGTCTGCCAAATGTGTAAATGAAAAGCTGGTTGACTGCGGCATCCAAAAACAACATTTGCTTGTGACCCTTATAGTTCATGTCACGTAGCTTAAAGAGATGATGAATTTCCCCTTCATAGTCTGAGTTTAGACATTTATTGAACAGCTGTTCAAGTTTGAATAAGTTCAGTCGGGGTTTTGCTGTTACAATGAGCAGAGAAATATTGGCAAAAGAGACTGGGAAATGAAAAAGAAGCATGTGACCAAAGTAGCCTGTATATGTGAATACACCTGTGTTAATACAACTTTGAACACGCACCTTGTATGTGACCCAAAATCCACAGACGCGTTCCAACCTCTTTACTCTTTTCAAAGATCTCCAAGTCGTTCTCCGTTTACTCAGTCGCCTGATAGGAACCATTTTGTCCTTTGTCACAAAGAAAAACGCAGGAGCGGGCAGAATAATGCTTCTGGAAAATCCATTAGGACTTCATCTGCATCAGAAAGGCACAGAGGACGGAAAGCAATGGGTCATTCATAGTCAGAGTCCTGTGCTTGTCTGGCTTTTAAATTCCTGGCGAATGTTCTTGTAAGAGTTTTTGAGCAGTCGTGTGGAGTCTTTATCTGTGCATCACACCTCATGCGTGTTCAGAATGTATTGAGACTTTTTTCGTTTCATTGTAACCTCTGTTAGTTCAAACTCTGTTAGTTACCTACTGTAGGGACTGCAAACCATATTTTCTGCAGAATTTTAAGTTTTCCTATCAGATTCCATGCAAATTATGCATTCCATAATCCATAAACTAAGAAATGTGAGGCTGTCAAAAGATTAATCGCGATTAATCGCATCCAAAATAAAAGTTTGTGTTTACATAATATATGTGTGTGTACTGTGTATAATATTTATATATATATATATATATATATATATATATATATATATATATATATATATATAAAAACACACACAATCATGTATATATTTAAGAAAAATTGGTTATATTTATATATAAAATATTTATATATAATATAAATTATATAAATGTATGTACAGTAAATGCAATTATTCTTAAATATACTGTACATGAATGTGTGTGTATTTATACATAATAATTATACTCAGTATACACACATATATTATGTAAACACAAAACTTTTATTTTGGATGTGCATTAATCACGATTAATCTTTTGACAGCCCTAGTATGAACATATATGAATAGAAATTGATGTGTGATTTTGTTCTTCTGTTATTCAAAAATAAAACATATATAATAAACTAAAGCTTTAAAGGGGCCCTTTTCATAAGATGTAAAATAAGTATATGATGTCCCCAGAGTGTGTATGTGAAGTTTTAGCTCAAAATACCCCACAGATATTTTTTATAGTATGTTAAAATTGTCACTGTTTGAGGGTGAGATGCGCAGTCCCTTTAAATGCAAATGACTTGCTGTTGCCGGCACAGTGGGCGGAGCTTCAATAGTTCATGTGTGTGTGGGTGTTAGCAGCTCCGATTACCTCAAATGGACACTGTACTAAAACATTCAAAAACGTTTAGCCTTTTATGTTCAAACCGTCGGAAAAAAAGAGTCGGACAAGGATGGAGAGACTCAAGAAGAAGTGACAATGCAACATGACATGTTTGAACGGTTAGTTGATTAATTGATATAGCTGATGTGGTGTGGAGTTAACTATCTTCTCTTTGATTAGCATAGCGTGTCATGGTCAGTGTTGGGGAAAGTTTACTTTTAAAAGTAATGCATTACAATATTGCGTTACTCCCCTTTAAAAGTAACTAATTGCATTACTTAGTTACTTTTTAGAAAAGTAATGCGTTACGTTACTTTTGCGTTACTTTTTTCCCACCTGGGCAGGGCTTGTTTTTTTTTATAACACAAAAGTTCTATTTTTGGGCAAATGTAAAGACTTTCACACCAAAAGTGGAAATAATAATCCTCAGGCTGAAGGACATGTGTATAGTAGAGGAGAGCAGACAAGCAAACCTTTCTATCTATCTACAGTCATTTCTGCTTATTAAACTGAATCATCGAAGGTCAGAAGCAAGTACATTGGTCAATAAAGTGAGATTAAATGCATAAACAATTATGTTTTATTTAACATATTAGTCATTGAGGTTTGCATAGTATTCTGGTTCTGCATTTCACTGATTTTATTCATTTTGAGGAATATTGAATATGTATTTTGTTCAAGTGAGATGAGTAAAAGCTCACATTTTGTCTAGAACTACAATAAACATCATGTTCACACACACACACACACACACACACACACACACACGCGCGCCTCTGCACTTTGATTTGTCTCAACATGAGGACAGGAGAGCTGTCAGTCAATAAATGGGACAACAAAGTAACTTGCGTTACTTATTTGAAAAAGTAACTCAGATATTTTGTTGTAAATTTTAAAAGTAATGCGTTACTTTACTAGTTACTTGAAAAAGTAATCTGATTACGTAACTCAAGTTACTTGTAATGCATTTCCCCCGACACTGGTCATGGTAATCTAGTATAAATCACGTTCCCGGGGGCGGGGTTTATGTAAATGTTTATGTGAAGAAGCTCATTGTAGTCCTTAAAAAGTTATTTCTGTAAAATAAAATATCTCCCTTTGCTTTGAGCGTGTTAGCAGATGTTGTTTATGCTAAAACTCTAAAGTTAAAAAAGTTAAATCATATCTATCTTATCTATCTATCTATCTATCTATCTATCTATCTATCTATCTATCTATCTATCTATCTATCTGTCTGTCTGTCTGTCTGTCTGTCTGTCTGTCTGTCTGTCCATCATGCATCCATCAATCCAATTGGATAGTGTTTGTATAGGCATGGCATAATAAAAATAATTATAATTTAGTGCATTTCTAAAGCTAAATAAGATATTTATTTTTGCTGGAAAAACAGTATGTTATGCAGTGGACAAAGTTAACGCTTATCAAACAACCTTTTAACCTTTAGTATAAGCAAACACCGCCAGCCAGGCAGATGATGCTCTGCTGTTGTTATGCATATCTTGCAGTATCATACAGTACTACACCTTGAGGTAATTGCTGTCTGCATTCATAATATATTGTTTGTTTGTGTGTCTTTAATGGCACAGGGCAAGGTGAGGGATAGCCATGACCTTCAACTGTGACAGTTGTTTGAGAAAATGTGCAAGTGTGTGTACATGCAGGACTAAAGCTGTCCACAAACTCAGAATGACACAGCACAAGTCAGATTTGTATTGGTCCCTCCCTCTAATCTTCCACCCAAGGTCAGGGGTCTTAAAACCAGCGTTTAATTGCACTTGCGTTATCTTAACAGCTGACATAGCCGTGGACCCTTCTGCATTCCTAATACATTTGTTATTCATAATGGATCATCACACTTGAGTCCTTGACTTTACTCATTGGCCTCCCGTTTCATAATCAGAGTTGTAGAACAGTCACGGGTCAGGGGTCATGAGTGCTGGTGTGAACCGGCCTTAAGTCATTCCAAGACAGCGGATCGATTGCGGCACATGATGCAAGCAGAGGTGTTTTTTGCAACGTCATTAGATGCTTCCAGTGTGGAAAAAAAACCTGGTGTATGGGGGTCTTTATCATCCGGACTCGCCAGGAACGCAGCAGAACGTTCCTCTGTATTTCCCAGTTAGATACTGTGATCACGCCTGGCTCCTCGGAGACTCGCTGTGGTGGCGTGTTGCTTTTTAGGTCAGTGGTCATGTTGTAGAAAATGGTATTCTCTGTGGATTTGTCTGACTGGTATAATAACTTAGGGGCAGTTTACATAGTATACTGTAGACACGTGCTTCTCTTATGTCTGTGCTGCTGTTGTGTTGCTTTTGGATTTTGTCTATGTATATAAGGGTTATAATGATTAAATAAAACTATGAAAAGCATTATTGTTAGTTAATACTAATAATTTCATGCAATGCGATAGATAGATAGATAGATAGATAGATAGATAGATAGATAGATACTGTAGATAGATAGATACTGTAGATATATAGATACTGTAGATAGATAGATAGATAGATAGATAGATAGATAGATAGATAGATAGATAGATAGATAGATAGATAGATATATACTGTAGATAGATATATACTGTAGATAGATAGATACTGTAGATAGATAGATATATACTGTAGATATATATATACTGTAGATAGATATATACTGTAGATAGATAGATACTGTAGATAGATAGATACTGTAGATAGATAGATAGATAGATAGATAGATAGATACTGTAGATAGATAGATACTGTAGATAGATAGATAGATAGATAGATAGATACTGTAGATAGATATATACTGTAGATAGATAGATAGATAGATAGATAGATAGATAGATAGATAGATAGATACTGTAGATAGATAGATATATACTGTAGATAGATAGATACTGTAGATAGATAGATACTGTAGATAGATAGATAGATAGATAGATAGATAGATAGATACTGTAGATAGATATATACTGTAGATAGATAGATACTGTAGATAGATAGATAGATAGATAGATAGATAGATAGATAGATACTGTAGATAGATAGATATATACTGTAGATAGATAGATACTGTAGATAGATAGATACTGTAGATAGATAGATACTGTAGATAGATAGATACTGTAGATAGATAGATACTGTAGATAGATAGATACTGTAGATAGATAGATACTGTAGATAGATAGATACTGTAGATAGATAGATAGATAGATACTGTAGATAGATATATACTGTAGATAGATAGATACTGTAGATAGATAGATAGATAGATAGATAGATAGATAGATAGATACTTTAGATAGATAGATAGATAGATAGATAGATAGATAGATAGATAGATACTTTAGATAGATAGATAGATAGATAGATAGATAGATAGATAGATAGATAGATACTTTAGATAGATAGATAGATAGATAGATAGATAGATAGATAGATAGATAGATAGATAGATAGATAGATAGATTAACATTTTGTGTATTTTTTAATGTATCAGGTTCTGTCGAAATGCTGGCTATTGAGTCCATTACAAATTTCCCCTATCAGGGACAATATAGTATATTTCATTTCATTTAATTTCATATCTCAAACTCACAGACAATTTTCACACCAATTCACGGCCAGCTTAAAATCAAGATGACTTCAGGGAAAGATAAGATAAGAATCTGTAAAAGTACAGCAGTTCGCTTACAAGTTTTTCATCTTTTTAATTGTTTTCTCACCTCCCGAGAGGTGCGTGTCTAAGCAGCATTTCCCCCACAGCAGCTGTTTGGCTGTCAAATTGTGTCATTTTCATTACCGGCACAATACTATGTGTAAGATTTTTGGATTAAAATATCAAAAAAAACACTCGAACAATGTTATTGTTGACTTGTGCACTTACATTATCCCAGATGTTTCCAATAATGTTTAAATCCTGCAGAGAAATCCTCAATTGTAACCAGTGTAACATCCGTGTCGTTGTGACGCCTGTCAATGATGCAATATCCTCCTTACCCTTGATTTCCATGGAAACACCAAAGATGCTTTAATACATGATGTGTTTTATTATAGACAGGTGAGCAACTGTGTGTGGATACCTTTATCGGGTTAGTCCAATTGTTTGAATCTTTTTTTTAACTTGATTTACCGTGAGTGACATGTTTATACGATGCCTCAGAGACAACACTATAGTCAAGTGACTAACATAGCATAATCCGAAAGAGATTTATTTGTAGTAACAGTAATACAGCATTTTCTCCACCATACAATATATTTTAAAACGAACGCATGCCATTTAGCAACACAATTCATCCAGCTTTTCGTAATATGATATTCTAATATCGATCTAGCTTACTGCAAGTTCCACAAGTGTCTCACACCAGCCACCGAGCGAACTCATTAACACAACACACTCAAATTATTGTTTTGACCAAATACAACAGCGCTGCAAGACCCCACAGTTTTAATGCGTCAGATAAAGTGACCTATAAGTTGAAATGTAGCACTATTTCATTAGAACAAAATCAAATAATGTGGTTTTAAGAGATCAAATGTAAACTTGACTTCAAGTATCCAAGTGTAATGCTGGACCGAGTTAGCCGGGCAAGTTTGCTACATCAGAAAAGCTATAAATTGAGCTTGTTATGTGATGCAAACATTAAAAGGTATCAGTTTGGATGCACTATGCAACCATAATCACAAGGAACCATCCGGAAATACGTCTTTATTAATCAATAATCTGCCCCTGTAATCATAATTTTGTGTGAGAAGGAATACGAGTTGTTGTTTTACTGCCTCTAGTGTTCATTTAGTCTGCAGTGATTTGATTTGTGTGTATTTGTTTTGAGTTCTTGCAAAAATGTTGGCAGAGGCACGTTTTCCCAATGAGCCTGTGTTGGGAGCATTTATTCGAAATCGATCATTTGACATTAATAGGCCTGGGTGAAAATGTGGCCTTTGCCGTCTGCAGCTAATTGGCTTTATTTGTACACACTGCACGAGACAGGCTGTTGTGCTCACACACATTCCTCTAAACAAATATGTTTTCGACAGCTTGCTGCGGTGCCCCATCTTCTCAGATTTTAACAGGTTGCTCAGATTATTGTTCAGAAATCATAGTCCATGATTCATCCCTAAAGCTGTTTCTTTAAGCACATACAGGTGGCACTAATTGGTGATTTACCTTTCCAATGCAATATGGACGTGAGCTGCGCATTTGAGGATGTTTTCTCCGTAAACTGGCCTTATAAACCTGAGTGTGTGATACATCCTCCATCAGATTAGAGTGTAATTCTCTTGTTCATTAACACCAGGGCTATTCTCAGGACCTGCTCGTTATCGAGTGGCACAGCACACACCTTAAACCAGTGTGTGCCGTTATAAAGGGCAGTGTGTGTACTGTTGTTAGTGTGTGTAAGTGTTTGTGTGTTGCGTAGTGACAATGTGATTCTGGATGTGAGAAATAGAATAAATGAACAGCATGTTGTGTATATGACAGTGGAAGAAGTGTTTTATATAAATGGTTGTTCTTATTCAGGAGGGAACCATTGCTTCCATATTAAAGGGTTATGAAACCCACTGTTTCAGTCAGTTCAGAGTTTTGAAAAATGCTACAAAAGTTGCCGTGGGCTCTCTCATTAAGTTAAATGCATCAAAGCTTCCCACAAATGCATGCTGCAATTTACCATTACACGCAACACAATATACACATGGTTTGTAAGCTCACTGTACATTACACACATACACACAGCTATCATTTAACCTAATATATAAATAAATGCACAAATAAATGCTCAGCTATTTGCTTAATCTGCGTCAAAAAATGATTATGAACACGCTGTTGCATCTTTAAAAA